>OMLM01020587.1:181389-224644 GCA_900302695.1 Helostoma temminkii | reverse complement strand
TTAGACATATCAAATGGCTGTATCATAGCCCTTTCATCTGGAATGAAAGAAAATGATGTTGGCACTGTTAAACTTCCTGCTTTTAAATCTGTGTTAGTTGCACTATTAGGTGATGTGTGTTTATTTATGTTCGTGTAAAAAAGCAGCGTTGGTGGTAGACGACATATACAGTAGAGTTCAGAGGTGATGAGTGACATTAATCAAGTTTTGGGCTCATGTCAGTTTCCTGTGTGACATGTTTCATGTACTGTACTCATGGGATATTTACTTGAAGTAGGTCAGAGAGATGTTGTGCACAAAGGTTCTATTTAGGTTGGTAAGAAACATTTGTGTTTTTGTGTGTGCTTTTACATGTATATTATATTTGACACTGACTTGTTACGTTTTGTTTCCTTATCCTAGAAACATTAGTCTTGTAATACTCTGCTGAACCTAATGAGAAAATTCAAACCAAACATGTTGCACAGATGCACAGACAGATTTAATAAATGCAACAATTGTGATGCACAGAGTCTAATAAAGGTATAAAATATGCATCATGTTTCATCCTTGCTCACTTCAGTGTCTCTAGGTATAGCCTACCTTAATGAGACTCCACTCCCCTTGGAGTAAGCCGAACACAAGGTTATAATAATAAATTCTGGTTGTATATGTGGAGTTGCGGCTGTATTGGTGTGTGGTTGGTCTGGTAGTTATTTAGGACACTTGCATTTTCAACCTGGCTATGTGAGGCAAGTTTTCTTCGGATTAAGCAGTTGTTTATGTTTTTGCAGCAGCTTTAAATTATACTCTTTCATATTTTACCGTGTAGAGAGAAGTCACCACGTGGCAAAGTCCACCACTTTGGTCCGAAATGAACTGAAATACCTAACTAACTATCAGACAGATCAGATGCTTGTGTTTAAACCACATATTCATGGTCATAAAAGGACGAATAATGCAGCCGCAGTACTTTGTATTTAATGTTAATTAGCATAACACAATTTGAGGCATATCCATTTGACATGCAATTTTTTTCTTGTCAGTTTTCAATGGCTGTGTGTAAATGAAGAGTCCATGTAAAGACCATTAAAGTGGAATTTTTATTAGCAGTGATAAAGGTTTTCGAAACTGTCCTTCTGTAAATGTTATAGCAGTGAAAATACACAGGCACAAATTATAAACTCACAGCTTGTGAGGAGAAAGTTGGTTTGGATGAGTAGCACAACAAAACACAAGACTTTCCCACAGAAGACTGGAGTCTAATTCAAGCATAAGATAACTTTCTACAGATGTTATTGTTACCAGTCACATGATGTGACTGGTACGAACGTCATTTTTGTCAAGTGTCTGTATGTGATAAAGGAAACAGTAACATTTAGGGCAAATGTCAATTTTTTGGACTCTTTAGGCTGAAAATAAGCATTACACCATGCATCGTTTTAGTGTCATTGAATGAGACGGCTGCTGCCGTTTTGGTGCCTGATGTTAAAGAGGGTGCAGTTTCAACAATCTCCTGATGAAAATTTTGGTCGCACAAGAATTGAATTTTCTACTACTGATACAAAAACATTTATGAACAGATAAACATGCCACTGATATTTTATACATTATACAAGCATAATGCTTGTTTATGTTTCAGCTGTAGCAGTGTTTTGTTTTGTTTTGTTTGTTTGTTTTTACCATTAAACACAAAGTAAAGATCTTCATCTGACACAGTTCATGTTTTGGAACTGTTCCTGCAAACTTCAGTCAGTCAGTACCTCATGAGAAAAATGCAAAGAACAAGAAGCGGTGCAAAGTGTGTAACTCCCAGTCCTCCGTATCTTAAGTAGTATAACACTGAAGCAATGATTTACTGTATCTGTTTATTCTGTAACTATTTGCTCTTCACTTCAAACATTTCTACCCTCTACAGCCAATCTCTCCTGCTACTGTTTACCTGTTTTGGGAATTGGGCTGTTTGTGAGCTTTGAAAATCATCTGATCTGTGTACAAGTTCAGCATACAGAACTCTTTCCCTTAAAATAAGATAAAAATAAATATGATCCAAAAAGACAAAGCAGAGTATCACTGAGACAGTAAACTTAGATATGTTTTACATTGGATTTCTATTCTCAATATTCACCAAAAATATTCGTTATAAGCTGAAATAAACCTTTTAATCCAGTCTTTGATGAAATTATGATTTCATTTTCAAGGGGAAAAAAGCTGTCCAAACCTGCCTGGCCCTGTGTGAAAAAGTAATTGCCACCTAAACCTAATAACTGTGTGTGCCACCATTTTTGCCCAGTCTCTTTCTTATTGCTAAATCATGAACAATGACCTTAATTGAGACAAGTGAGGCCTGCATTTCTTTAGATGTTGTTCTGGGTTCTTTTATGACCTCCTGGATAAGTTGGATTACTCTTAAGTAATACTGGAGTAATTTTGGTAGGCCGGCCACTTGTAGGAAGGCAATTATTTATATATATATATATATAGTGGCCAACCTACCAAAATTACTCCAGTAATCCAACTTATCCAGATATATTAGATAAGAAATTTGATATCACTGCCACCTCTCTGTGTACTCTGTGTACAAATGTACCTAACAGTAGAACATTAGCTTAGCATGAAGACTGGAACAAGGGTTAACTTTTCTCAACTTTTATACTTTTTATGATATTCATCCTTTTTCATCAAAAACTTTCCATTCACTTCATGGGATTCATCTCTCGACTTCCCATCTTTCCTCTTTTCATCATCTTCCTGTATCGTCATCGTCTATTGTAAAACACGTTATTTCCATTTTAAACAGGTCTAGACATGTTCAACTTTTATTCCAGCTTCTTCATATCTCTTATACTTTTTGGGTTTTGGCACTTTTAGTTTTGAGTCACTTTTCATTTCAATTATCATTTTCTCCAATAGTTTTAATGACGAGAATTTTCTTCAGCTAGTGCTTTATGTCACTCTAATGTCCAACTTTTTATGTATTTCCTACTCTTTCTCAGTCAACTTTCGTCTTTCATAAACACATTATACCTAGTGAAAGAAATGTGTCCTCTTTCAGCACATATGCTTATCGTGATAGGCCTTACGGTTTTGTCTACTGTTGCCAACTGTTGTTGTCGAGAGAGTTCCCTGGAATGGTCCCATTGGGATCCTTTCTAAATTCTGTCTCGAGATTCTCCTCCAAACAAGAGATGAGTCTGTCTCTAACTCGCCATAATACCTTAATTTTATTGAATTTCTTCACAAAAAGGTCACACAGTTTGTTGAAGCCTTCAAATGGCTGTAGTGTAGACATTTCTTTCAATCTGACCCATAGTTTTTACAGAACTTACCATTTTGTGACATGACACCAAAATAAAATGTCAAATATTAGCACCACAGCTTAATGCAAACACAAATCAATAGCACTGTAAAGTTGAGTAAACTCCCAATATTTATTCCTTTCTGAGACCTAGCAGGAAACTACTAAGCATAATTTCCAAAATTCTGAACCATTTCTTAAACATGATTTGTGTTTTGAATATCATAAAAACAAGACTTGTCGCCGAGTGCTTCCCTGCTGTTCTCCACTTGATCCATCCCAGAGGAGATATGCTGTTTTTACTGTAAGCATGCAACGTAATGCACTATTCATGAAAGTTCTTGTAAAAATGACCACCGCTGTATTTTAGTTGCATGATACGTGCATCAACATGAGTGTAAGGATACAACTGTGTGTGTTGTTGAGTGTGTTTGGACTGCAGATGGTGTGTAAGCCCATGTAGCTCCCACAGTTTTCAATGCAAGCTGGAATCATGCAGGCGGTAGTTAAATTCTGCAAACACCCCTTAATTCCTAATTTAGATATTAATTAGTTTCCCTGTTACTTGGCAAAACCCTGTAATTTCCCCTGACACCAGGCATGTTTATAAGTGGGGCGCCTGCTGCTTCACACTACAGAGGAGCATGTAGATGATGTAAGAGACTTATAAACATGACTAAAAGTGACTGAAGTTGATGAACTGAGACCAAACACTGCAGTGGGCCCGAGAAGGAGTGTAATCACCAGCAGGCAGTGAAAACATACAGGAACTGAGTTATTCAGTTATTATATTCAGTTAGTATATCTGCTTTAACTGTCAAACTTTTGCATAATGAAGAATTCTCTGCTGGTTAGCTTCACTAAACCCACTGCTATGTACCATGAATCATCCAGATCTTGACAGGCGTTTCCTACAAAATGCAAATATTTGGAACCTCGGTCACTTGATGACACACATTTACTCAATAGCCACTGAAGCATATTGGGGAAAAAAAAGAAAATATCTTAGATAACAATTAACACAATAACTATGTATCCCTTCTTAATTTTGATTTCATGTTTACTTGACTTGTTGATTTTTGTTTGTGGATGATATATTTGGCTATCTTTATTACTGTAATTGATAAATGTTTTCTTTACCAATTAACTAGAAGATTTTTTTCTCTGTTTATTCTCTAGTGACTAAATCGATTTACTACAAGAAACAACCAAATTCTAAAAATATTCAGTCAGTCATAATGAGAATAGACTATCATATTTTTCAGCCTCTGTTTGACTAAAAACACCTGATCCAGGTAATCAGCGGTAGGTAGGGCAGGGACAGTTGGAAAACGAGCAGGGCAGACCTCAAGGACCAAGGAAGATTTCAGTCTTCTAGATTTGTTTTTGTTCTTTCTGTCCCACACTGCCCATAGACTCGACACATTGTAACTGTCTCTTTACAAATGTAAACCAATGGGAATTAAACATTTAACAACACAAAGAGTGTTTATAGTTTGAGGTATCCTTTTGACAATTTTACAAATCTATATCTTACAATCAGTGGTTAGAAGGACCAGGCTTTGTGAGAAACTTTAAAAGGAGATATCTCTGCACTGCTAACAGGTGGTTGAGTCTGGGTCAAATAATCCTTTGAAGTCACCTCTTTACATTAATAAGCAATCTCATTATAATTCTGTCTGATTTTGTTCTTGAAGTGTCATTTTATATTTCATTCTGAAACGGTATATTATCATTTTACTCCCACTTGTTTTTTGATTGAAGAAGCACAAACAGAGCTGTGTTGGCTGAGTCACCATCTTAATCCATTATCTCTGTCTCACGTCATTTCCTCTAAAATTTCTAACTTTTGCCCCACTGCAATTTCCCTGTGTTATAGTCTTGTTGATTACAAACAAAATAGTGGATTTTCTTTCTTTTAATTAATCTCCACATGTCTTTCTCTGCCTTATCTCTCCCAGTGCACTCCCATCGTCGGCCATGGATTTGTGTTGGACAAGTACAAGTGCCAGTGCAAGAGAGGATTCTACCATCCGAGCCGAGTGGCACTCAATGGCTTTAAAAGTGGGTTACAAATCTCTCTGATATATAAATACATATTGCAGTGAGGTGTTGGATCAGAGCTCTAAACCATAAACCATACATATATAAAGGAGAAATAACCTATTTTTTAGATGACAGCTACACGTTCTGTTTGAAATTCATGCCGTGTCTTTGAATGGGGAGGTTGAGGCTTGTGAGATTATAAAACTTCAAGCTTCAGTCAAAGGATTTCGACTGTTCTATGCTTCTATTCTGAGCTCTAGTGGGAGCCACAGGTGGCATCTGAATCACAGACCTGTTGGGCTGTGTAGAAAGAGAACACATCTTGGTACAACTAGAATTAGTTACTGTTACAATGCCTGTCACGCTCTCGATAATCACATCATACACAATTTCAGAAACTCAAAATTCTCAGTCATAATTCAGGCACTGGGTTTTTTTTATTTTATATGCAAGTAGGCAAAAAGCAAGCTCATTTTTAAGCTCTTTTTATAGTTGAATTCTCTAATTTTTTCAGTTCAAAGATGGATTATGTTAATTGAGAAATCTAAACGCTTGTCAGGGTGTTAGCCATGAGAGAGACTGGTAATCTGTGTAAAGTGTACCCAGCCTCTCGCCCAATATCTGGATTTTTTCATATAATGGCCACATGACACCTCAGTGGCCACCAAGCTGGACGTCTGACAATTTGCTCAAATTTACCTAGGTTCACATATTTCCCTATATATCTGTGTACTGTATGTCTTCTTTAAGGACCAAGACTTTAACATATGTGTGAGCATAGCGTATCCATGAAATGTTCGCAGGCAATGTGTTTTTCTCTGCCAAATTATCCGATCTACAACATCCGGTTTTCTCTTTCTTAAAATATCCAAACACGCCGGTATACGACTCCAGCTTTATTAAAGTGTTTTTTGGTTGGGTTGAGGCACTCACAGCAATGGGTTAGGGTCAGGAAAAGATTGGGTGCTAGACATAAGTGAAAAATGTAACTTCACACATGACAACATCTGCATGAAAATTTAAACACAAACATGATGTGTCATAATTGGCTTTCTCTGACGTAATGGTACAAATCAAAATGTCAGTCAGCTTGATCACGTTTTAGAATATGTGTAAAATGAGGGAAAGCTATAAATTATCTATCCCCAGTTGTGTGAGTTTGTCCACACAGAGTATCTCTATCTGTTTTCTCCATATATGAGCGACATCAGTAGACACAGTATGAACCCAGCTTGTTCTGTCTTTTGCCATAATAAACTAAACCACAGCTTAGCAAGTCATGTTCACTGAAAAAGCAGTTTAAAGAGTGACAAATCCCATGCCACAGGCAACAGCTGAAAACTTGAACCATAGTTTAGATACCTCAGTATCACATAAGCACTGCAGTCCAGTCAGTGACACATCCAAAACAGTGGACAAAAAAAAGTATTGTGTGACTCAGTGTGGGTAAAAATTTCTGGATGGGCAATGACTGAAAGGCCGATAACTGACAGTAAAATCTAAAGGTATAAACTTAACCTACTTTCACCCTTTTCTCCACTGATGTTCCCCCCTCTAATTCCAACTATATCCTTAGTTTTAACTCCCTGCATGTGCTTTGGATTTAAATGCCTGTATTTTGACACCTTGACTGAAAGTGCTGCAGCGTCCTTGGGCAGAAAGCATGGCCCTGATGAGCGAGATAATCAAGCAACTGCAGAGGTTTTTATCTCTGACTCCAACAATACAGAACCCCAAGGGGGTAATATGCTAAGCTGGAGCTTTATTGTAATGCAGTGTGATGAGGCTTATAGCCAATGTCTGTCTGTCATTAAGAATCTCAAATCAGACTGGGTCACAATAGCTGGTGAACCCAATCCCCCCTCTCAAAGAAGAGGTGTGCTATTCCTCATGCATTCCCAAACACAAACTAGGCTGGAAACAGGTTTTGTATTGTTCCCTAGCAACAGGCCAAAAGGACAGACATCAAAGAGAAGAAAAATACAACCTACAATAAGAAATAAATGAAATATGACATTTGATTTGAACGTCACAGTCTAAGGCATTTGTGTTCATGTAAAGAATGGACAGACAGACACAAATAAGGATAGATAGATAGATAGATAGATAGATTTGTCCTGCTGTTGCAACTCCAAGTTTTGCTATCATGCACTACTCTGATGATGTTATTTAATTCACCTAGTTTGTAAAAGATGGAAATGGAAATTTTCAGAACACTGCTGTTTTAACAGTAGAAAGTAATTTGTTTACTTGGCAGAAGTAGCATTTACAATAATGTGTCGTCCTTTTTTCATTAACAATTTGGCAGTACTGAGAATATAAACACAGGTGCACTGCCAGTTATTTTCCACAAAAGTGTAGGTACTGAAAACATATATGGTTGACCAGTGAAAATACTTAAGATACTTAAGGAGATTTAGTGCAGTGATGACCATTTATTATTAATATGCAACAATATAACTAGTTAATTTATAAAGTACCTAAAAATGTTACTAAACTTAACCAATTTAAAAGTGTTTCCCCCAACATTGTACAAATAGTCTGATGTGACAACAGACCAGAGTGTGTGAAATCGCCCGAGTGTCTGGCCTCTCATACTACATAAGTGAAGAGTTTTGCCACACAGACAGCTTCGGTAACAACAACCTGGCACCAATTAAACTCACACTGTGAGTAAACACATTAATACTAGAGAAGGTAAACAGGCTAAACAATGAATGAGGAGAAACACTGCACAGTGTTCCTTCTATGAAGTCGGTTTGATTCACAGCAAAATGACAAACTACAGATCATAAGTAATTTTGCTGGAAATTCAAAACTGCTATGCATCTGTGAGTGTGAGATTGCTTGATAAATTGGTTGAAATGTCTATATCTTCACCAGTAAATTCATATTTAATTTGTTTAACTCATCCTGCATTCTCTTGCAATGTTCTGCTAAAGCAATGTGCAACTTTAGCACAGTGTTTGCATACTGTAGCTCTGGGATGAAGGAGGAATTACATGCTTATCAAGCATCATTTTCTAGAGGAGCTGTGTAAGTGCATGTGTGGTGGAAATGGAGGATTAAGACTGACTGCAAATCCAGTTACAGTGGGGACTTCATAGAATGATGAAATTACATTTTTGGCATTGTCTGTTTCTTACAAGTAATTGATTAAACTCAGATTTCAAAGGTGCACACTGACAAATGAGCGGTTGGAAAAAGTTAAATGTGGAATCCAGTTGTGCCACATGTTGGTATAATGATGGTTATGCAGTCTGAAGGGATGAAAGAAGCAGCGTCACAACTTCTCCTTCGTTATTCCCTCGTCTGCTTAATTAATGGCTGTAGTATAATTATCACTCCAGGCATCACAATTTATTGGACTGATGATTTGTACTCCTTCAAACTGATTAAGTGAGCGTTTAATACGAAGGCAGTGTGTGACAGCCAAACGCAAAGTAATTACAGTGATAATCTTTGAAAACAGTAAATCACAGCTTTTGTGTCGTGATTAGATTTAAAGATTTAATATTATTTTCTTTCATCACAACAAAACATGTGTGAATCAAACCAAGGGTTGGAGTGAATATAAGTGTTTCATATCCTCAGGTAAGGAGCAGGGCTCTCACAGAGATGAGACCTCTGAAGTGTCAAGCAAGTGCCTGCCTTGCCGTGAGGGCTGCCCATACTGCCAAGATGACACACCCTGTCTGGTGCAGGAGGACGGTGCTCTGCGGCTTGCTGTGGCCTCCTTCCAGGGTCTATGTATGGTGCTGGACCTGGCCAGCATGGTGGTGGTCTACCATTTCAAGAGGAACAAGGTGAGAGTTTCTTAAAATCAGTATTGACAAGCCACAGGACGTCTGGGAGAATCTCCTTTGGACTGAAAATTTGAGCTTCTAAGCAAGTAACTATGAAGCTTCCTAACAAAAGAACACCATCCCTACTGTGAGAAATGGAGGACCCTCAGTTGTGTTAGGCAGTTGCTTTGCTGTATCTGGCACAGTGTGTTTTAAATCTGTGCAAGGCACCATGAAAAAAGAAAAACTAAATTATCATGACAGACAGCTGTGTTACAGTCACAGCTCGTGGCTCCTCCAACACTACATGTATAATGACCCAAGACAAAGAATGCACAAGAAGGAAACCCACAAGCCAACTACCTGTTCTTAATCAGTATGTTAACCAAACATATATTGTATTAGGAAAGAATTGAAATTTCCATCTATGAGAAGGAACCCATCAAACCAGCTGCACCAAAATACCAGCTGAGTGCAGAAGTCTCATTAACCTCATCAAGTACAACTGCCCTGCTCTTTTTCTAACTGTCCCTATTACACAGCTAAATACCTGGATCATGAACACACATTATTGAATGATTAGGATAATAAACTCATTTTAATATTATACAAAGATAACCCGAGCAAATACAAAATGCAGTTTTTAAATCATGATGCCATTCATTAAGGGGAAAAGCTGTCCAAACCTGCCTGGCCCAGTGTAAGAAAGTAATTACTCCCTAAACCTAATAACTGCTTGTGCCACTACTGGTGGCAACAACTGCAATTAAGCATTTGTGATAACTGTCAATGAGTCTTTAACATCGCTGTGGAGGAATTTTGGCATAATTGTTTTAATTCTGCCACATGGGAGTGTTTTCAAGCATGAATAGCTTGTTCAAGGCCATGCCTTAATCTTTTAGCGTGTTTTTGTCAGACAGCTTCTCTTTAAGTGATTTCTGGGTGCGTCAAGTGAAATTGAACTCAGCTTTTCAAAAAAATGTGGGTAATCACAGTTCATTTATGGTTAACCCGGGTTATCTTTGTGTAATATTAAAACTTGTTTGATGACATCAAGAAGGGGGCAAATACTTTTTGTGAGGCCTAAGTGAAACACTAATGTTTTGGTTTGTGCAATTTTTATATGTTGTGTTATTTAAATTCCTGTGTTACCCTGAAAATCAAAAGCAACATGTCTGCTCTATTACATTTTCTATTAATGTAATCTACTACATTTTTATTTATCAATCCCCAATGTTACTATTAGTGGACAATCCAGTAACATGGAATTTTCTTTTATAAATGGATCGATACCAACACATCTTCAGAGTGCTGAATTAATTAATTACTAATTTACTATTAATTATGAACATTTGCTGGATATATATCTTATTCAGTCAAAGATTATTATAGCTCTAAGCTAAGTCTAGACACTGGTTCACAGAAATGAAGGTACACTTAGATATTTGCTTCAGACTAAGCAGGTATTTCAGGTTATGTGCATTATATGTTTTTCTCTGCACTAAGTTTTAGCATGAGACTCGTGTGTTAAATTAATATTTATTTTCTGCAAGTTAAGCCAAGTCAATACAATAGATTTTATTATCTTTTATTTTATTGTATACAGACTAACTCAGAGTCTTTACATAATACAGTACACACTCTGCTGTAAAGATAATGTAGAATATTTGAAAACAGTCTGTAAGAAAGTTAAGTTGAATCTTTTCTGGTGTGCTATATATGGACATTTGTATTGTTGCCTCAGAATCTCCCATTTCTTCATCACATTTCTTCAATTCACAAAAAATGTCCCTAGAGCCCTTACAATTTACATAAAAGACAGAAAAAATCCTTCAAAAGGTAAAGTGGGTAATTAAATCCAACCCAGAAATGGGCTGTCATCATTCATTCCTTGTTTCAGGGAAGCCAAAACATCAAAAAAATATATATATTCAGTTTTTCTTTGTGTTTGTTTTCTTTGAACAAGGCAGCAATTTATTATTTGCATTTGCCTGCAGTAGTAAAAAAGGAAGCTTCTTCTCATAATACAAAATTTAAATAGTGATGTCAGATTTACAACAACAGAAGAGTAAACTGTTGGTCTCCTTCAATATATATATATATATATATATATATCGTGTTACATCCGCATCTAATTGATTGATTGATGGTTTGTGTATTGTTTGTCTTTCCTCATTAACAGAGCATTCGCACATCTGGTCTCATTCTGCTGGAGGCCATCCTGTTTGGGGCTTTACTGCTCTACTTCCCAGTAAGTTTCTGTGCTGATCTTACATGGCATCCACAGTTCACTTAATGAGTCACTTCTTGGATTTTTGCTTTTTTTACAATAAAGTTGTAATCCTTGACATTGCACTGTAAGTAACAGTGAATATGATATAAAATTATGGCTGAGGGCAGAAATAGAATAATAGTGAAATCAGTCAAAAAATGACCTTTGTCAGTTAGCAACTGTTGTAATGGTTGAGTTTGCTCAGGAGTTGAAGGTGAGCAGCCTTTTATCTTAACTCATCATCATAACATTTGGTCCACTGTGGAAAATAATATTGTGTTTCTTGATGAATAATCATGACTAATCTATGACAATCATATTATTGGAGCCCGAGAATAAAAGATAAAGCCCAAATCAAGCGTAATATACCCCTTTGCATTGGAAGATATTGGGAATCCAGCATGTGAATTGGTTCCTCCCAAACTAACAATAACTTTCAGTATTGTTTCAAAGAAAGAGGTTTGATATTATCTTCTTGAGCAATCTAACTTTTACCATTAAAGGGGGAGCCAGTATTTTTGTTAAAAAAGACATGATGTTACTTCTGCTGCTTTGATAAGACTGGTGTGGTCAGTCCCTAACCATGTGCAGTCACTGGGAGCAGCTCAACGTGATTATTGTTCTGACCTTGGTGCATTTTGGCTACAACAAAAGCCAGTTCATCATGTAGATGCAGAACTGGCTTTTGGTGCTTTTTCTCAGTTAGAGGAGTAAATTCTTCAAATCATCATTTATAGTGGGTGTGTAAGTTAAGAGATAGTTTTAGTTGTGTTAGAAAAACAAATTGCATTTATTTACTTGACATAAAATATTAATTCAGCCCTTCAATTCATATTTTTACATTGAAACAACAAGTTAATATTTTATAGTGTACAGTGTAAATATTGCAATAAACCATGCCTCCTACTTTCAGTATATTCTATTTCATGTTACTTTCATTATTATCTGGACACTAACAGAGAGCTGGACATCACAGTCGGTGTTCAGTGTACAGCACAAGCTTGTCTTATTGTTGTCTCTGTGTGAGCGGCTCATGTGGGTGGGTGCATTATATATGTGTGTATTTACACTTGTGCACACATCCCACAATGCACCTGGAGTACTGAGTCAGAAGACCATCTTTAGCAAGGAAACAGATGGAAGAAACCTGTACGCCATGTAACATGAAGATCTGATGTAACCGGGGAATTCGCTCCCTTCAAATACTTGCACAGACTGCCAACAGTGAGCCAATAGTGAGCTGCTGCTCTCCTCAAACACAAGTCTGATAGTTGGATGTTAGCCATTTTTAAATAGAGAGGGGAAAAAAAACTAAATCCACTGAAAGAAATAGCTTCACTGTGCTTGGCTGTTCTTTTTCTAAAGTTACTGGAGTGTTATCAAAAGAAAGATATTTGCATTAGAATAGGAATCCTTGTAGTTTAGTGAAAGCAGATAAAGGACTGCATGTATTGTAGGCTTATCCTTATGTGACCACACCTTGAATAGATTTGATTTTGCACCCATCCGACAACAACAACTACAACATTTCTATCATTTACCTCAAGAATAAGTCAAATACCAAAATACCTCACCAAAAATATCCCACCACTTTCACATTCTCAAACACACTTGGATACACTTCACTTGGACTTCTTTTTTCCCTTTCCTGCTTGTTTCCAGCTTTTCCCTGCACCCCCTTTCCTGTGTTCCTTTCATTACCCTTGTACTTGTTCTCTCTCTGTCTCACCTTTGTGTCTGTCTCCTCTCCTGCAATCTTAACGTTTGTTGCTGCTGCTGCTGTTTCTTTTTTGCTGCCACCACAAGCCTCCTCAGCTAAGCATGGCACAGCTGCTCTGCTCTGGTGCTCAATGCATTTTTAAACACTCCATCAAGTTCTAGCACAACTAGTTTTAAAAATACATCTGCTGATTAATTGATGGGAAAGGCATAGGAGGTTGGACGCAAACCAGGAAGGCCACCTTGTTTGCTGGGCGATATAAAAATGTGGCTTTTATCGTGCAGTCCCTATGGTTTTTGTTTACCCACATGGGTAACAATGCAAAGAGTGTGGCAATGTTTGTGTCTGCCTATTTCTGTGTATGTTAGTATGCAAGTAACAGCAGGGTGGAGGATGGATTATGAATGCGTTTAAGAAGATTTATAGCTTCGCATTTCATGGGATTGTATGGATGTGCATCCGTGCATAAATGTGCATTGCTGCAATTCTGTATGTGGGTGTAAGAAACTGTGTAGCCTATATCTCTTATTTGCAGCAGTGATTTATTGATGTCTGATCAGAGAGCTGGAAGGCTGAATGTGTGCTCTGGAGGCAAAGAGATGTAGGTGCCAGGCAAGATTCAAATCACAAGCACAGGTTAGCACGAGAGTGAGACTCGAGAGGGAGGACCAAAAAAGAAACATAGAAACTGAAACACTGGGAGTCTGCAGGAACATTCGGTTGTCTTGTGAACAGTTACACACTTAAAGGTTTTTATATGTGAGGCAGAGTACAATAGCATAAATGAAGCTAATATTTAATGATCTAATTAAACAAACACAAAAATGTTTTTATATCTGCTTAGTTTTACCAAAGACACCACATAGATGATGTGCTTACAACTTGCTCTGTCCCAGTGTGACCATAAAATGAACGGATACAGGTTTAAATGAGCTCAACAATTATGGAAATAGATGCTTATTTGTGAGAGTGAGATGAGAAGAATGATATAAACATCTGGTGCCTGTGCCTATCACAGCTGTGGTGCAAGGTACATGGAAGAGAACCCAAACACAGGCAGGCAAATTGATGCACTGACATGGTTTTCATGAACTAGTGATGGAGTCACAGGAGGGCAGACACAAAACAAGGTACAGGTAAGAGGAGCAAACAATTGGCAAAACATGTGACCGCCAGGTTGGTAAGATACAAGTCCACAGAGAACATGAAGAACTTGATAATCTGGCAGGGAACAGGTGGAGCCAGCTGGTGTGATGGTGCGAGATGACTAGGGAATGGGAAGCAGGTGAGGTGGGTGTCAGGGGATTGGCAATGGAGGGAACGAGTGAGGGCATCTGGTGGCTGACTGGTGAACGGCAACTTCCTGGGGCAAATTGCCAAATGTAAACAGGCCTGGCACAAATCATGATACGCCTCAAAAACAGAACCACAGCCTAGCTTATCTTAGCTGACTTGAATCAAGGGAACAGTCAGCTACAATAGGTCTTTCTGCACAATCTGTCTGGTTGTTAGCTTGTAGGCTAATTTCCCATAAAACCATGGTTTTATATTTTGGTTTGTGTATCAACAAACTACACATGGCATGCTAGTTGTCAAGCTTTTGAAAATAGCTTGATTTAGATACTAGATGTTAAACACAGAGAGCAGAGCCAGCTAGTTTAAATCCTTTTACTGATCTAGTTCTCTGGTTCCAGCTTTATACTTATCGCACACACAGTTATATCATTCCTGTCAGTGAAATATTAAAGACAGCCAGTAAAAATACATCACAAAAAAATAAAAATAAAAAAGTCATTTTTGAGTAAAGTATATCATCAATGTTAGTTATGAGACTAAATATCATTTTGAAAATGTGTCTGCTTGAAATATAAAGGGATTGATGTGAAACTTCCTTTAAAAGTAGATCCATACTGTAAAATGAATCTCAATCTGTATCTGTCTTCCATATATCAACTAATTTATCAGACTCTAAGCTGCAACAGTGATTCACAGCCAGAAGTGGGTCATTAAAAAGCAACAGCTATAATTCCAGTTCTTGGGTACAAGATGGCCTTGGCTCCTCGCACTCCCATGACCAGCATACCAATGACAGACTTTGGTGCTGCAAGGTTTTGATGAGGATTGTGGATGGGAGAAAACTGTTGCGTCTGCTGTGCTTTGACTCTGTGTGGCACATTCTTACACATTCACACACAATCAAGAGGTGAGAGAATGCCAGCATAGCCTACTCGATGGAGTGGAAATGAGAGTGGACAGGCTGACGGCTGAAAATAAGGCTGCTGGGCGAAGGAGCTTGCCAGTTTTTATTCTGTATTTGCAAAAATGATTCTGATAAAAAACAAGAAACAAATTGTAGATTAGTCCACTGCTCGTGTTGCTGCGACAGTCCTTCAGTACGACTTCACTGTAGTTTCCGTTCTGTTTTACTCGTGACTTGTTGAATAGCTGGATGAGAGTTTATTTTTTTATATTCTTTCTTTTTACTGTGCACTTCATGCTGCTTTTCTGTTGGTGATAACATAGAGTGAACACTTATTTATATTTCCAATTATACATTAGTTTTTCATTTGGAGGCACAGAAAACATTAGCAACTAGTTAGTGCACTTAGTTGACAGCAGAAGTAAATAATCCCTTCAAGGAGTTGGTTAAAACTATTTCAGAGTTAAAATGACAGTGAATATTGGTCTCACGCAATTTTAAATGAATGACAATAGCACTGTCTGCAAGTCTGTGTCTCTTCTGTGTGTGAAAGGAAGCAACAGTTTCAAATCAAACAAACAGATAATACATGTTTAAACAATGACACGACAGAAATCAGATGCTTGTACCTACTAACCTAACTTTTGTTAGTCAAGAGTAGTAGTTTTTGTGAAAACAGGTTCTGATTGTGACTAGTTCACCTTTTACATTTTACACAAAAACATCAGTACTACTGATTAATTTTTATGTCCAACAGCTGAAACTTTCAACATACTGTACAGTATTCATCAGCATTTCTACATGATTTCCTGATGATCACATTTTATTATCAAGTCGGAGGAAATAGTCCTGTTTTAACAACACAGTGTGTGTGTATCCACTAAGTGTGTGCAAAGGAAGTCTTTGCTCCAGTGGAAATGAGCATGGAGTTATTGTGCTGGATTGTCAGCTTCACTCAGGTCACCGAACATTTGACATGTGCCAAGATACACACCAGTGAAGAAGTGGTGCAAATGAAAGCTCAGATCTCTGAGCTTAGCATGTGAGACATGTCTCTTGAGCCTCTCTCACACTCTTGTCTTTAATAGGTGCAAATAAAACAGAACATGATGGCAAATTCTCTGTTGCAGAGCGAATGCAGCATCCAAATAAACACTCTCAGTCACACATTATGGAAAAAGTAAAATATCACTAGAGTTAAAAGATGCTAGTGGGAACTGTGGAGGCGCGAACATATCTGCTTGGTTAAATCTGCCTCCAGCTCTGGTTTGCAAATGCTGAAGACTCACCTCACCATGTTTCCATGAGAACGTAAGAAGAATATTACAGGAGTGGATGGACAGCGTGGGGTTTAGTGCTTGCAGGACAATAACGTACTATCAATGTGTGTGTGTAAACTGTGTAGACACTAATGTAACACTGATGTGCCGCTCTGCAGGTGATGATCCTGTACTTTCACCCCAGTGTTTTTCGATGTGTCCTCCTGAGGTGGGTTCGCCTCCTGGGTTTTGCCATCATGTACGGCACAGCCATCCTCAAATTATACAGGTACTGTAAACAAAAAAAAACCAAAACTAAAAGAAAGTTTTATCCCCTTCCTCTGAATTATTTCGTAAAAAAACTGAAGTAAAAGACTAACACCTTTTTTCTCCTTCTGTCTTTTCAGCAGGTCTCCTTTCTTCATATATCCATTCCTTTCCTTTTTTCTTTTCTTTGCTTTGCTTTGCTGTTGTTGCTTTCTCTTTTTGTTTGTCTTCTTGTCTCTTATCTTATAATTCTCTCATCTCTTTCTATATTTTCTCCTCTCCTTGTCTCATATCCTCTCCTTTCCTCCCATCTCGTCTCTATTCCTTCCTTTGTCTCCCATTATCTTTCTGCCCCTGTCTTCACACCTTTTCTTCCTCTATCCTTTCTGCTTAGTTCATCTTCTCCTCTCTCATCTTTTCCTTTCCTTTCCTTTCCTTTCCTTTCCTTTCCTTTCCTTTCCTGTCCTTCCCTTTCTTTTTTCATTCCCTTCCCTTCCCTTTCCTTTCTCTTCTCCACTCTTTGTATTAACTTGCCCTGTGAATTAGCCTTTCTCAAGCTCGATAATTCTGCCCTCTCTCAGACTGCACACTTGTACTCACACACATGTATGCAGCCTTGCCAATAAGCACATTTGAATTTCATATCAGGCCTGATCTAATAGTTTCTGCCTGCTCTATGGAGTATCTATTCACAGACACACACACTTATCCACTGCTCTTCAGCTCCGAGCAAATGTTGCTGAGATGGGAGAAGGGGGTCAAAGGCTGCCCTGAATGTTCCCCCGGCAAAATTACCAATTTGATTTTTTCCCTATCTCGCAGAGTGTGAAGTGTGCCCAGGGGCACGCTCTTACAGCCGGGTCTGTCTGAATATATCAGAGATGATATTGATTTGTCATAGTCTGGTCAGGAGAAAGCAGATGAGCACAGGAAACAGAGACATGAAAAGTTTTTCTGTATGCCTTAATGGTGATATTTATTTAAAAACATGCTTTCTCTCATGTAGTCCTAATTCACTAGCACCAGATTTTGTGATGCCTCTGCAGCTATTTCAGCTATTTAATTTCCTTTAATTCTGTTTTAATTCCCTTTACAGAAGCAGTATCATCTTGCGTACATGCAATTAAGACGGTTAACACTGGCCATCTTCTGGGCATTGCATTCTATGTAATATTATAGTCATCCAACAAATTAAAAAATGTACAGATTGAAGAAATTTCTAGGAGGTTTAGTTTCCCTTAAGATCTAATTAAACATACACCTTTGCTCTTGCATTTCTTTCCTTATTTCCTCTGTCATCTCTTTATTTCTCCCTGCAGAACAAGAGATATTACACCACGAATTAAACCGAACATATTTAACAAACATGAATGAATTGAATTAACAGTATCTTTTCTTCCCTGCTCCTTGTAATTCAAGTGGGCATATTAATAAGAGCAACAGCCAGGGGCATGCGGTCATAGTGGCAGGGAGAATATGTGTCATCACAATGTCCTCCTCTCTTTCCCTCTCCTAGGGTGTTAAAGGTGTTCCTGTCCCGCACAGCACATAGGACACCTTACATGACCAGCTGGCGGGTCTTGCGACTGCTAGCGGTGATTCTGCTGGTGGTGCTGTGGTTCCTGGTGGCCTGGACTTCGGCTGTATGCCAGAACCCTGAGCTGAGTCAGGCCCTGATCGCTGCAGGCATCACACCAGAGGGACTGCAGTTCAGCATGTGTTTGCTGGACCGATGGGACTACATGATGGCTGTTGGTGAGTGTGTGTGTTTATGTGTACCCAATGTGCAGTGATGTTTTTACAGGACATGAAATCATCCGGACATCTCGGTCCAACCTACCACTTAACTGTAAGGAGCTTTTGGGCTTATAGCTTGGATAAGGCTCAATATTAAGTTTACTTCGCCTTTTAGAAAAAACTTTTTGGACAGTATTAGGTGGAAGAACTGCCTGGCACAAGTAATCACTTCTTGAATATTTTATAACTACTAGAAAATAAGGACAAAAAAGTACTAGAAATATGTTCACTTTCCAGACCTCCAGCTCAGTTAAAGTTTAGCTTTAAATTTACAAGTAAACACAAATGAACTGTAAACAAAGCACAATTTAAACTCCTTGACATCTTGGCACATATTTCTTGAGGAAGGAAATGTACTGTAATTTGTGACACCACAAAGGTACACTTTTGGTGAGGAACACTGAATGTAAACATAACATCTCTTTTGTTTGATAGCCACAACACTTCACAGTGTACCTTTAACACCAAGCTCGAACCCAGTGTTTTACTGACCTCTGTGCTTCAAAGTCTCCGACTACATCTACACTCAGTCAACTAAAACCCCTGTTTTGTGCCAAAACAACATGAGTCCACACCTGGTGTTTTAGATGGTTTCTGAAATGACAGTTCCTCCCTCCACACTAAAATGCCAACACAGGTAACTGGTCTCCCAGTGGGCATTTGGGAAGAACAGATGAGCAAGACTGCCACAAAACACAAGCAAAGAAGAAACTGTGAACTATTTCCATTTATATTATATATATATATATATAGTGTACCTTATAAGGATATAAGGTGTCAAAGACAGACAAGTCAAAATGCTTTTAAGGTTAAGAGTAAAAGTTCATGTTAAACTGTTTTTTACTACATCTATGAAAACAAGTTTATAAGGAAAAGTCCTGAGGCTCCAGTGCCAGTATGGTTAACATTTCTGAAACTGATGGACTAAGTAAGGCCAGAAGACACTCTCCAACCTCTCAGAATTGAATGATCTATTATGAATCGGCACCATTTCCATCTCTATTACCCACATATCTGTTGTGGGCACTGCAGTCCTCTCCTGTGCTCTCTGGGAGCTGATCGTACCGACAGCAAATGATTTGCACATAAATAGAGGGGACTGTTTAAATTCTTTAAAGTACTTCTTGAAATTTTCTGTGAGTCCTAAGCACAGTGCATCCAATGTCAGATAGGGATAAACAGGTACAGGCCAGGGAAATATTGACCTCGTATAAATGTGAACTCCCCTGCTTTGATGTGCGTCATGTTAGAGATAAATGGAGCTACATCTTTTAGCAAACCATAAAATGCTCCAAAATATGGTGCCTACAGAAATGAGCGTGCTGTAATAGGTCTGTTTATTCAGTGCCCTACATTTGAAGCAGCGTTTTGAAAAACATCTGCTCTGAACTTGAGGTTAAATGGATGAAGCTGTGAATTTTGATGATGTTGTTCACTGAATGGTACAAGTTAGATTAATATTGGAATGCTGTAATAAACAAGCTAGATTACCCTTAGATTAACATTAAAGTAAGGCACAAGATGTCCTGAACATCAGCCCTGAAGAAGAAATCAGGCAATCAGACTGTTAAAACAGAGTTAAAATGACATTTTCAGTATATGGAGGTTTTACAGCACATACATTTTGCTTGCTTTTATGCTTTTGTTTTTGCTTTATAAATATGTATATGGCATTAGTGGTGAGTTTTGGAAGGATATGAAAAAGGAAGTAAATGTGTTTGGGTTCCCTCCAAGTCACCAGCAGGGAGCTGCAGACTTGTGTAAGGCAAAGAAAAAAAAACATAACTATAACATAACCAAACCACATGAACCATTAAACATCAGAGAACCAGATTGTGAGAAGTTTTTGTGCGACTTCTCGCTAACACAACCAGTTTTGATGCGATCAGCAGCCCCTTAGGGACTGAAGCAAATTATTTCACTTGAAAGTAGCACTTTATCCATGGCTCACACAAAACGAAATCTTACAACAACCCCCTCCTGCAAATGTCCAACTCCAACTTTAGCAACAAACTCTTTAGCAAATAGACAATGCAATCATCTGAGGCCTTATCTCTAATTAATAATTTTCACACAATTCCTAAAATGAGCTGTATTTATACTATGTTATGCTAACAAGCATTGAGACTAGTTGGACTGTTGACAAGATAATGGCAGTATCCTATGATCCCTTACATAGATATTATATGTGCATTACAGTAGCTTCCTAATGACACATTCTTGAAGCAGGAGGCAGTGATGGGCACCTCGCTGAAGGCAGTCTGACAGCAGGGGAGACTAATCCTGTTTGGAAAGAGGAAAAAGATGGATCCTGGGGAGATGCTTTCTGCAAACTGATAGACAGGCAGGCAGAGAGAGAGAGAGATGGAAGGGGCAGGAAAAAAGAACAGTGGAGCCTGTGAAGGATAGAGTGTGTAGGGATGTGGGCAACGATGCAGAGAGAGTTTTCCACTAGCTGAGGGTGGGGGGAACTTGAGAGGCAGAGAGCTGGTGAAGGGAGGACAGCTAAGGACACTCTAGAGACAAGACACAGGAACACCATCTTTATAAGTGTGTGTGTGTGTGTGTGTACAGACTGGTGACAGCTTCTCATAAACACAGCATTTTAAATGGATTGAAACACAAAGAGCACAGTAATCCCTCTGTCTGTGTTTCCTCATTTGTGTGTGTGTGCGCGCGTGCATACAAGACAAGATAGGAAATGAGGGAGCCCCCGCTGTTCGCTCTGACAACCAGTGAGACTTTGCTGCTGTGCCGAGACTACACTGAAGGACAGGAAGCACCCTGTGAACCAGCTTTGGAGGACTTTTACAAAGCACAAGCCACAGTGCATATCATGCTTATGAAAATTTATCCATTTGCTTTTCTGTTTTTTTACTTGTTTTGCCATAATTCCGACAAGGGAACACGTCTGTCTAAAACTGAATAAACCATAAGATTTTCGTCCTGAAATATGAGGCAAACAGCAGGGGTAAACCAGTATTAATGTCAACAATAAGAAATTAATTTAAATATGCAATTAATCTGCTTTAGTCGGAATTGTTATCCTTTCCCTTTTGCAAGCAGCTTTCCATGCATCCTCATTCATAGGCTAAGTGCCATAATTAGTGATGACTTTCAGAATAGGCCTTTTTATGGATATGAAAGACTTTATGGACTCTTAAGCCAACACAGTCCTTGGCTCCGTTCTTAGTGCTATTTGCTGCCTGCAAAACAAACAAGCTTGTGTAGATTGTATCAAAGGGAGCTCTCTGACTTTGTTATGTTAATTTGTAATTTGACATACAGCACATTACTGTGTAATTAAAGAAATGTTTTTTTTCTACTAGTAGAAGAAGAAGCATCATCTTTTTGTTCTACAGCAGTGAGCAGCAAATAGAAAAATATTAGACTGCTCCAAGACACAATTTTATACCTCT
Source organism: Helostoma temminkii (assembly GCA_900302695.1). NCBI lineage: Eukaryota > Metazoa > Chordata > Actinopteri > Anabantiformes > Helostomatidae > Helostoma > Helostoma temminkii. Next base: position 202,602 of record OMLM01020587.1, on the reverse strand, counting down.
AAAACACAGCAACCCTAAGGAATCCTCTTCATCACTTCTAAAATAATTACTATTGATTTTTGTAAGTGATGTTCTTCAGAATTTCATTTCACTGACGAATAAGACGGTAACAAGCTCTCTGTCCACATATACTGTACTGTGCAGTATATTCTAATAATATAATATTTATAATCATGAAGAGAGACAACATTTAAATTCCCTGTAAATTGCAGTCTGGCTGTGTGACCTTGAGTGTAGGCACTGGCGGTGTCAACATGCTGTCGAGGAAGCAGGCTCCACACTGAGGGGAATCACTGAAAACAGTGGGAATTCTTGCTTAATAGGAACTGCTAAATTTAAAAGTACATTATTGGCCATTAACACTGTCACGGTCAAGGATCTTGTTCTGGATTTCCCACATTGTGTCAGATCTGAAAAATATAGTTAAACGTTTGTTAGATTACATGAAAAGATTGATGCTACTTTCATGTCTGTATGTGTTGAATGCAGAGCTGGAGTCAGGAGGCAACTAACCTAGCTTAGCATAAACTAGATGATCGGCTGCCAGCTGAACTGGAAACAACTAGTTAACTATGTTCAAACGTGTCCAAATACTGACTGTTTAACATGTCAAAGTCTCATTTATTGAATCTGCATAGGTGTGTATTTCTGATGAAATATTAAAGGACTGAAGAGTGAGTTACAGATATTGTTCTGTCAAAAGATAAAAAATTAGTTACACAAGTTGTTATTTATGTACAATCTTACTTTCTCAATGGGAAATAAAGACCAACATTAAGACAAGAAAAGTAATTAGAATAATGAAGTTACAGTAAAGAGGTGGTGTTTTTTTGCTAGGACCTAATTGCTGTCCGTCTTGTTTTTCCCAGCGGAGTTCCTGTTCCTGCTGTGGGGCGTGTACCTGTGCTACGCTGTCCGCGCCATACCCTCTGCCTTCCATGAGCCACGTTACATCGCTGTAGCCATCTACAATGAGCTCCTTATGTCAGCCATCTTCCACATCATCAGGTGGGTAAGAAAAGGGGGGTCGAAAAGGCCTGATTGGCTGTGAACAGTAACTGAGACAAAATTATGTCTATGACAGTAAAAAAGAACCACAAATAATGGCAAGAGGCTTAGATGACTGTACTTCTCCTTGCATCATAGGCTGTTGTTTAATCATAATCAAACAAATATTTGCCTGTGCACATTGAAAGTACTGAACACGTCACATGAAAGGCAGGGAGTTCATCAGAGAAATAAGCGGATCAGCGGTGTGCAGGTTAAACTAGTTGAAAGGAGTTGAATAAAAATGTCTTCTCCAGGCAGAGACGCAGCACAGATCTATTGTGCCAGAGTCCAAATTAAACTGTAACTGTCTGTGTGTCTCACAGAGGTGAAGTTTAACTGCTTCAGTTACATTACTGTACTGAGTTTTGCCTCATTTTAAAAGTCCTTATTAATTCAGCTAGGTTGGATCTTCTTAAAGTTGTACCAGTCCATATTATAAGTCACTTGTAGTGAGGAAATCACAGATAGTTACACTTTTTGTATATTTTGGTTTATTTTCTGTTGCACAACTTTGCTGTTTTCAGTGACAGCAGTTTTCAGCAACACGAAAACAGATGCCAATGTACAGTAAGTTCCCAAGACCAAATGACAAAGTTAGTGACTGACTGGTAAATACAGTGAAGCAGTTAACAGATAAAGAACAACAGGAAATAGTTCCTTCAGGAGTTCTGCCAAGTAGAAAGCTTAGCACAAGCGGCAGCAGCTCCATAGTTCACAGTGTATCTCTGTGGTAGACACACGCCTGCTTTACAAAATGTAACTTTGAATTTTGCAAAGCAAACCTTAAGATTTCACAAGTGTGGAATCTTTGTGTCTTTAGGAGCTTATTTTCAGACGTGCTGCTTTGTTAAGTTCTTTCGCTTATTCTTTTGTTAGAAAAAACAATAACAACAACAACAAAAACAGCTGTGTTGAGTGTAGTAAAACTTTTACCAGACTCCTACTTTGTTAGTCCACTGAAGTAAGTGAATTAAACTGACCTGGTGTTTAGATAGAGCACCTGCAAGAGCTTTGAGCAAGGGTTAATGTATCACACTCTCTTCAGTACATCTGTTCATGGTTGAATATTCTTTCATTTAGGAAGCAGAATGCTGTGCTCAGTGGGACAAAAAGGAAAATCATTCTTTTAACCTGTTGAAAAACTGAAAAGTCCAACGCCTTCATCAGTCGTGTGAGGCTGTTATAAATCAAGCAGTTCCTGCTTGCTGGGGAATATTTTCTGGTGACTTCACAGCGTCAGTGTGCTGCTGTGGTCCAGAGATAAGGCTGAAGTTGTGCGTGATGTGATGTGCTCGTGCTGGTTTAGGGACGATAAAAATACTCACATATACTAAGAATGTGAATGTGATGATTGGGAGTTATGACAAAGGGCAAACAAGCTCTGAGCCACCTTGGTGTATCACTCATGAATTACCTTGAAACAGCTATCTGCTCTATTACTCTCTTTCTCCCTCACACACAGACACTCAGATGTTTCATGCTGGTACAGAGGCTTTTTTTCACACACTTCACACAAAATACACAATAATCAGTTTAATAACTCCTAAGTAATTGCATTGATTTTTTTTGTCATGGTATCTGATTTTGATTGGCTGTGGAAAGATGGTGCTCTAGCCTTGTTAGAATCCACTTTGGCTTTTGTGTCCTTTTCACATTCTTTAGTAGTAATTGGAGCAATTACCTGTTCGGTTTCTTGTGAATACAATACCAGCCATGATTTATAGCAGCTGCAACAATAGAAATGATGACATGCAGCATTTAAAAGAAACCACAAACTACAAACTGTGAGCTTAGAAACTACATGATGATGACAGAAATGCCACCCAATTCTTTTTTGCAACATTTTGTGATGGTGCCAGACAGAAATGTATATTCTCTGTCCCATACCCTTTTAGAATAATATTTTTATGAAAAAAAGCTCTCACTAAAATATGACTCATTGATTTTATCTTGTGCCAGAGAATCTTAAGTGTTGATCAGGCTCATAGGGTTTAACGTACAGCACCAGAACTATAAGAAGCCAAACCACATTCTACAAGCACAGATGCAAACATTGATTTTTAAGTCAGTGAAGGGCATCAAGGATACACAAAATCACACAAGTCTATATAAAATCTGCACTAGGAATTGTCTGTGATGCTCTTTTGGAGATGTACAATCAAATATAGGTACTCTACTGTATATATTTTTCTTGTTTCTTGTAGCATCACATATTTTGAACATTACATAAAAATTTCATGTAGACTGATCAGGCAGAATCTATTTTTAGCTAAAGTTTTGGGCTTTTTTGGCAGTAGTACAGTAGCTTCTGCAGTTGACAGGATTACAGAACCCAAGGCCAAGGAAAATCAGAGGCAGAGACACACTTGAATGCATTTCTGTGCATCACTTCACATGTATCAATGAGGAACACCAAGCAGAGCATATGGAAAGATGTGCTGCATTTTCATGCATTTGTTTTAGCATGAACTCAAAATCGGTGCACTACCCTCCAGACCCAGTTTAAATGAACAAATCCTTCATAACTTCTACAAATTGACTCTCAAAGCCAGCTGGTTCAATAAACTGGTACTTTTTAATTTTCAGCTTTGCTCTCATGCCTCTGTTGACAGTTTGATTTTCTGAAGCAGAGAATGCCTCGGGGTTGTGGTATATTTTATTCTGTTCTCCTCGTCCAGAGATTCAGTCAAGACTGCTTTTAATGTCTGCGTTTGCATGTGCGTCTGGGAATGTTACACACACACAGAGCGTACTCAGTTTAAATGGCTTTCAGATACACTTTGATAAAGTGCTGGTGAATGAAATGAAATGTTTTTTTCTGCAGGTTTTCACTGGTGCCGGGACTGCACCCTGACTGGACGCTCATGTTGTTCTTTACTCACACACATCTGACTGTGACTGTGACACTGGGGCTGCTGCTTATCCCAAAGGTAACACTTTGTACTTTACCTGTAGCTCACAAAGCATGTTGATGTTACAGTATTAGCGTATTGGGCTGTCACTCAAATGCATTAAGTTTGAAATAAACAAGTAGATTTACCTTTTAAATAAGTGTTTTCTTAAAGGGAGGTTTTTATTGCAAATCAGTATAAAGTTGTTCTAAGCAATCACCTTTGTCTTGTCATGAAACATTTCGATCCTGATTAAAGTGGGCTCTTTCAGGATGACAGTGCTGACAGGGTGGAAGGGGTCACTGAATGGTTTGATGAACATGAAAATGATGATATGACACCAGATCTCAGACAAGTCGATATAAAACTGTGTTGTACAGATCTCCACTACCACCATCAAAGCATCAAAATGATCTGCAAAATGTAATTTATACACCTCTCTGTGCTGAAAATGCGTCATACATTCAGGGAGCTGGGACCTGTGTAGAATCTAGATAAAAACAGAACGCAGTGGTTTGAAAATCTCATAAATCTGAATTTAATTTACAACAGAATGTTTTAACTGAGTAAATGTACCGTTTTACGATAAAAATAAGGTGATTTTGAAATTGACGGCAGTAACACCTCTCAAAGAAGTTGTGGCAGAGGTAACGAAAGGCTGGATAAGTAAGTGGAACTAACCAGGAAGAGCTGGAAGAACATTTTACTGGAGTCTGGATTTGACTGGATATAAAAAGACTCAAATCTTGGAGAGTCGGAGTCTTTCAGAAGTAAACACAGGCAGATGTTAACCAATCTGTGAAAAGGTGTGTACAAATTGGCAAACAATTTCAGTATAATAATAATAAACATAAAATCGCAAAAACTTTGAACTTATCGTCCTTCCATGAATTTGTGTGCGTGCAAGGGACAAGGCTGATCTGCAATATTGAAACTTATATTAGATCATCACTCCCTCAGGCAGCTACTTCCAAGAATCACATACGTGAACACAGTGTCCCAACTTTTTTGGAATTGGGGTTGTAAAAATGTAACATACAGCAGAATAGAAGCAGCCTGCACACAGAAAGTACTGCATGGACGAGCTGAGTGGAGAAGTCTTTCCTTTCTTGTCCATAGAACATGATTAATATTTATTGAAAAATGTTGGAGTAATGAATTTCACATTCCGTACAAAAGATCACTGTAATTGCCACTTCAATACTGTACACAACAGTTCATTAATCATCTTAGGCTTATTTGATTTTAGAGCTCTGGAACACACTCACATGCACACAAACACACACAAACAGGCATGTTTGCTACCACTACCTTAAACCCATTCAAACTGTGTTAGTGGTTATTGTAATTTAGCTAAGCACTCCCGCGGGTGTCTTTATATTCAGCGTCTCAAGTCTGACAGAAAACATTTAATTCTCCTGCTGTGTGAAAAATGTAATACACCATCAGTACCCTCAGTTCTTTCATTCTTTCTTAATTAGGCTCCTCAGAAGTACATGTCAGTCGAGTACACTAGAATAATGCAGAACAATGGGAGGATGCAGATCTCACACAGCCTCTGTTACTGAATCTGGGTTAAATATTTGGTCTTCTGTTCATACTCTCTTTATTCAAGCAAAACTAAACATTTTATCATCATCAATTAAGTCAAAATCGAACGCTCTTTACTTATTTTCTTTTCTTCCTAATTTATCTTGTAATTGTAATAATGTAACCTCATCTCACAGAATCTATGCATGTAGAAAAGTAGTGCATATAAACAACTGTATTATTTTGCATGTATTATACACAATTTGCATAGTTGTGAAGATTAATCAGACAAACAACAGCAAGAAAGATTTAAATGACACAGATTTAGTTCTGCAAATGCACCTGTAAAGAAATCTGATGTTTGACTGGTGTCACAGAAAGAAAGGGATCATCTTGAAAGAAACTTTCAACTTAAAAAATAATAATATTTCAAAGCATGTTTTATTAAGTGCAGTTGTATGACCTGTTCTGTCTATGCAATGAATCTAATCAGAGAAACTACACTTCCTATTTTATGTCTCTTTCCTGCAGGATCAGTGATGCTGTTCTTTAACCTTGCTCTCCATCTGTCTTAGTTCCTGTCCAAAGGGACTCAGGCCAGGGATGACATTGCCACAGAGGCCTATGAGGAAGAGCTGGACATGGGAAGATCTGGTTCTTACCCTAACAACAGTCTTACCTCAGCCTGGAGCGAGCATAGCTTGGACCCTGACGACATACGGGTTAAGTAGCGTTTAGAGGCCGTATTAACACACTGCCTTACATCTGGTTTAGCACAAATATCAGAATCAGCTTCATTAATTTTTTATATTTTTTTATGCTAACACAGTGCTACAGTCTTCTGGTCATTGGTAGCTCTCAAGGATAGTACAGATGTTAAACAATAAACAAGGAACAGACGGCAGCTACACCTAGAATGGCACCTACAGACAACATAGCAACATCAAAAATAACAAAATACATGTGAAGTCTAACAATTGGTCAGTTGTTAATGTGACGGCCTGTTAAAAAAAAGTTCTAACAGATCTCTGTAGCAGATTGAGAGGTGGGCAGAGGTGCACCTTTGGTAGCTGCTCCGAACCAGCCAGTGATAAAGGTGCATAACAGAGTCAATAATGGCAATGTAGACGTGGATTAGCAGCTTCTGTGTGTAGAAGTACAATGTCTGCTTGTCATTGTGTCAGAATACTACAAAATCATGAACTGCCCCTCCCAATAGTACATTAAAAAGAAGCCTATATACCACGTTGTCAGTCATAAAGCCCATCATATAAAAACAAAGTCAGTCACTATGTATGTTGGTCAAGAGTATGAATGGCCTTAGGAAAAAAAGTTAAGTTGAGTCTGGTGGTTTGTGATTTTGATGACACGTAGTGTCTCCCTGTGGGCAGAGGAGAAAGATCAAAGAGCTGGTGTCCAGGGTGAGAGGAGTCTTTGGAACAGTAGCGGAAGTCTGCAATGTCCTGGAGTGAGGGCAAAGGGAAAACGATGATCTTTTGTGCTATGTTGGTGCCTCTCTGTAATGTTTCCTTTGTCGGCTGCAGAGCACCCTGTATACCACACTGTGAGGCAGTGTGTTAAAATGCTCTCTGTGGCAGAGCAGAAAAAGGTCACCAACAATTTCACACACAGATTGTTTCTCTTAAGGACTTGCAGAAAGCACAGGTGCTGATATGGTTATGTGATACGTGGATTCCTGTGAATTTGAAGCAGTGTGCTCTTTCCATGCAGTCTCTTTGACGGTTTCCACAGTTTACATAAGTATTAACTAACTTCTCTGGTTTCTAATATTACAAAACCATAGCATCTATGATATCAATATTAAGGAAGGTAATTTTACCTAAAAAAAAACAATCAGACTAACAACAGAAGAACCAAGTGCAAGACACAGCAGGTAGACATGCATGTAGATGCAGTGTCTTAAGCCAAAACAAACTCAGGCCAATTTTATAGTCAAAGATGTAAACATGTAAAGATGATATTTTGAGATTGATAGCATTTACAATTTAGTTTTTTAATACTTACATGTAAATTACTGATTTCTTCCTGTCTTCTGTCATTGTCATCATTCAATCAGTCATGATTTAACAAAACTGTAATAAAATCTGTAAAATACATATTTTTTAAAGTGATCACAGTTAAAACTAATTCTATCACAGCTTTTTTTCCCATGTGGCTGGGACACTGACATAAAGCACAAAGTGGCAAACAGTGAGTGAGAGTGGCTTTATACTTTATATACTAGTGACTTAATTACTAACAGAAAACGTACGTGTGACGCAGAGTGGAGAGGACAGAGCTGTGGGTCCAGGTGTGTTCGTATGTGCCAGGCAAGCAAGTAAATGAAGGAGAAAATGCTGAGGATATGAAAGCAAGAAGCAAAACACCACAGTCAAAATAAGCCACAGAGAAAACTGTGACACATAATCACATTCTGTCATGGTAGACATTTTATCTAAAAACATTGAAATGATCATAAATTATTTGAACTTGTAAGTTAACATTTAAAATCTTATTTCAGGACGAGCTGAAGAAGCTGTACACCCAGCTGGAGGTCTACAAGCGTAAGAAGATGCTCGCCAACAACCCTCATCTTCAAAAGAAGCGCAACTCCAAGAAAGGTCTGGGCCGCTCGCTGATGAAACGGATAACAGAGATCCCAGAGACCATGCACATACACCGCCAGTGCAGTCGCGAGGATGGGAGCGAACACGGCAGCAACCGCAGCACTTTGAGGAGAAATCTATGTGAACCGAGTCATCATGGTAAGAGCCTGGTTCCACCTGTTTAGTCTGTGCAAGGTGATAGCAGCAGCATGGAAATTAAGAGAACCTTTGGCTGAGTTTCACCTTTGAAATTACGTACATGACCGAGTTCTTTGATGAGTTAGAGCCTGCAAGCTTTTTAAACTTCTGGACTTCTGAAAAAAAATGAGCAAAATGGTGCTTAACTGTAAACATGCATATCTCATTCAAAGTACAACAAACTTTTGTGAGGTTTTACTTGTCTGTAATTTTGTCACTTGTTTCAACAAACTACAAAATAGACAAGTAAGCTGTAGGAATGCTTTTCTGAGACTCATCGTGAAGCTGTCAGCACAAATAACATGGCTCTGTGTTCTGAGAAATGTTAACACTACAACCACTGGAAGGAACAAAAGAAATGACGAGTGTGCAACCTCTGAATACTTGATATCAGCTCCACATTGAGAATAAAGTAAAGACCACCAGGGTTTCAGTGTGTAATCATGCAAATTGTAATTTGTTTCTATCTATGCTCTCCACAACTAATTTTGAACTAAAAGTTAAGTTGAGTCACCAGTCGTCCAGTAACATCATGAAATTAAAAAAATGTCTACATTGGTCAGTGGGAATGTTTTATTCTTTTTATCCTCATGGTTTTCCATCCAATAGTTGAAAATTAAAATGAAAATAAAACTGTAGACAGAAAAAAAACACCATTGCATGGCCAAAATCAAATACACTTCAACGTTTATGTTGAATGTTGTTTTGACATTAAAGCTGTAAAGATAGTTATGTGAGTAAATCCACAATATTTAAATCTTTCCTTAGGCAAACCTCGGGATGACTCTTTGAAGAACAAAGTCGTGGGCTTGAAGAAGTCTCTTAGTTATGACCATGTTTGTGACCAGGATGAGGAAACTGTAAGCCAGACTGGCTCCGCTGCAGGAGACAAAGTTACTCCTGTTGGGGTTGGTGGGGAAGGATCTCTTCTCGGCTCCCTTATTGGCCGGAGACATGCCAAGAAGCAGCTAGAGCCAGCCGCCACTACACCGAGGCTGGGACCAGCTGAGTCCACAGAGTCTGTGCCACTGTTCTGGAAATCAGCCAGCGTTCACAATTTAACTCATGAGAAGAAACCAGTCCACCTGCGCACATCTATCATGCAGAAGTCTCTGAGTGTTATAGCCAGCGCCAAGGAGAAGATGCCAGGTCTCACCAACAAAACACAAAGTGTGGAGGATGCCAGCAAGAAGGGACTGAAGGGACAAGAGGGGAGGCTGTCAGAGGTGGATGAGACACCTGAGCACTATCCAAAAATGATCATCAGCCAGTCAGTGGAGTACTCCAAGACACCCATGAAGATGGGCATCATGAAACAACAGGTGATTGATACTGAGTGTGTAGCAGATTAATCAGTTTTCTTAACTGATTAATTTTTCTCATTTAAAGCAATTTATCAAGAAAACAAATGTGAAACATTTTCAAGCCCCTTAAATGTGAGTACTTAAAATACTTTTAGAACAATAGTTGTATTATTTATTCTGAAAACTGTAGTTCTTAAGGTCAACGCACTAGTTTTTTTCCAGGGCTTTCAGCAGCGTTTCAGCAGGTAGATATTCTCCTCAGAGCAGATGGTTTTATTGATAAGATGAGAACACAGAGAAAGAGTTGCAGCATGTACAGTATTTTATGATGATAAATACAAATAGTCATGATCTTTCATGTCTTTATTGAAAAAAATAAGGAAAACAGTGTTGAACCACATTTAAAAGATTTAACACCTGAACTTTTTCTTGCAGCTGTATTTGTAGATTGAACACAATAAGCCTATATCCCCTTTCAGATGCATGTAGCCAAGTAATCCATTATTAATGTAAAAATATTGATTATAGCAGCTTTAAGTTATAGGTCAGCATTTTTCCTAGTACATCATGAACAACAAGAACCCATCTGAGAGGAAAACTAGAGAAGAGTATGATATTACATAATACCAAAAACCATCCAGTGGCAACATTTACTCAACATGATACTGACTATATTTCCATATCACAGTTTTCCCCAAACATTTAAACACATTTACAGAAACTGTGGCTTCATTTCTAAAAACGCAAAACAGTTCACTACTTTGTCATAACTACAAACCTCACAGCTCTCAAAACCATGTTCTCGCTTCTTAAAATAGATTCTTTGCATCAAAACAATACAGCGGTCATATTCTCTCACTCAATAATCGTTTAATTAATATAAGCGTTGAGTAATTTAGTGTGTATAGTTTACAGTGAGTGGGATGTGTGATCTGGCTGAAAGCTCTAAAACGAGTAAGTGAACAGTAACACAAAAACTTTTTTTATGACTTTATTGCAACAGGTGAGCGGCAGCCAGCCGTCCATTTGTTCTGAGACTGGCAGGAACCTTTATGACGTGTCTGAGGTTTGTCCCTGGGAGCTGGAAGAACCTGAGACTCCCTCTGAAGCGAAGATGCAGAAACACGTTTCCATTGTGCCTGGAGAAACCACGTCAGGTCGGAGAGGCAGCAACAGCTCTGGAATCACCAAAGGGAGTCGGTCCCAGCAGAGGCAGAAAACCGGGCTATCCCCTTCCAGCAGACGCCGCTCCAAAGAAAAAGGAGGAGAAAGGGAGGAAAGCAGGGAAACACGGAAATCTCATCCACCCAGGTCACCTCTGCCTCTAAAGCCGGATGTGTGCCCATGGGAATTCGATGAGCAGCCCATGTTGGGAGGAGACTCGGATTCCATTTCTCCAGACAGGATCAGGCGTAAGAAAAGTGTCACACCCACTGACGGGAAACCTAAGGGGCTCCACTCAGACCATTCCAAGTCTACAGGAAGCCTTTTACAACCTCCCTCCCTGATGGTGGAGATCTGTTCATGGGATTACACCAGCACTCCCTCACCCAAGCAGGAAAAGAGCTGCAACAGCCCCACCACACACAAGAAAAAACGAAAGGGCTCCTGCTCGTCCAACCACAAAGCGGAGAGAGGCAGAGAGAAAAGCAAAGAAAGGCGCAGCTCTTCCAGCAAGCAGCCATCAGAAAGGAGACGGATCAGCCAGTCATCAGAGTGCAGCGGGTCGGTTTCTGAGCGGCGGAGGAGCTCCACCAGAGACCCAGAGATGATGGAGATCAGGAGGGCAGAGGTTATCTCCCAGGAGACCAGCTGCAGCTTTACTCAGAAAACTAAACCCTCACCAGAGAAGAAGAAAGAGGGCTCTTTGAGTAATAGTTACAAACCCACAGTCATCAGTGGGGCAAAAATGGCTGATGTTTGCCCCTGGGACTTTCCTGAGCCAGACTCTGGTGAGAAGGCATGATGGCTGGTTCTGTGTTCTTTTGTATTCGCAGACTGACAGCACAGTGGACAAAGAAACTCGGCAATAAAGATGCAACATGGCACCTGAAAGAACATTTTGTAAGGAGAACATTTATTCTTCTGTCCATTGATGCAATCGAAACATAACTTTTTGCTAAATGGCAAATGACTCATTGGTACTGTAACTGCTGTCAATGCAAGTCACGTACAAGGAGTTTTTATTCAGCACTTTTGCTTGCACATTTGTTGAAGTTACACTGTATATCTGTTGTATCACATAGCAGATCAAGGCGGTTTGTAAACAGGTTGTAATCAGATTTACCAGCAGATCAGACAATCATTTGTCACAAACGCACCCTCACCTAATGAGCTCATTGAATATTGACACCCGCTTCTCCTGTCATGCTGATGATATTCTGTTACACAGTAAGCCAGTGGAGACTTGCTGTATCAGATGCTGGTGATGAAAAAAGCAGGCAGGGGGGGAAAACGACCTAAGGAAAAATAGGATGTTGACACTGAGATCAGGACCAAAGCCCCAGACGCAGCTGTGACGTCTTACCCTTAGGCCTAATCCATAATTCATGGCGCAGAGATGATATGTTTAATTAGACAAACATGGGAATAACAAAAGATTGTTGTACAACCAAAAGAAGAAAACTGTATGCTTCAGTAAAAGTTCAACATTTGCAGTATGTATTTTTCTAAAAAGCCATCGCATGTGGCAAACTACTGTATCAAGCATCCAATGAGTAAATGTTTTTGGTCAAATATGACAGTGGAACTTTTGATGTTGTTGCCTTTGGTATTTGTCTCCTGAAGCACACAGTACTTTTAAAGTGAGGTGCATTGCTATCAATAATGTACACACATATTTCAGATGGTCTGCAGTTACAGTTGAGCTGTACTAATATATCCATCAGACTCTCCCTGCTGTTGATATGTATTTAGCCCACTGTTTAATCTGTATTCTTGCCCGGATGTCCTGTCTTAAAGAAAAACTCTCTTATTACTGTATCTCCACATGTCTAAAAAAATAATATGAAGTCTATCAAGGACCAAACCGAGCCCGACTAGAGTGGATGATGTGAATAATGCATTTTATATCACTTAGTTGTTCATTTTACATCTGCTTGAAAGCACCGTCCTCCAAATCTTTGCACTTATTCAATTGCTAAAGCCATGTCTTTGCATGACCAAAGCTTTTTTTTCCCTCGCTGACAGAAAATGAGTAATTAACCATTTTAACACCATCTTCAACAACAGTCAGCCTTCCTGTCCTGTGATCAGCCACCCACCACTGACACCTCATGCGATGCAGTCACACGATAGTTCAGCTTCATTATGCTTGTGTGTGCATGACAGTGAAAATACACGGGGCCATGATGGATTAAAATTCACCAGTAGACATAAAAAAAGATTCCATATGTTATGAAAAACTTAAAACAGGACGTAGGAACACATGGGATAATCAAATGTAGACGTCAGACGTTGTCATGTATTCATGAAGCGTTTGAACGTCCTGCGTAAGATTACGATGTGTTGTGCTTGAGCTCAGCATGGATTCAGGAATCAGCACCTGTAAAGCGAAAGACTTGATGAATATACATGACCCACCACTCTAACTTTCACAAGCTTTTTTCTCTCAGTTGGTTTTAGGCTGTTTGAAACGAAATCTCGCAACTTGTCCACTAAATGTATTTTATGCTTGTTATACTGTAAAGAGTTGCTCCAAAAATCTGTTGTAGCATCTACATGGGAGTATTTATATTGTACATTCATATTGTGTTGCATGTACATACAGTAAATACCCTGTTCTCAACTCTGAATTAAAAATTTCTATAACAAACAATTCATTGGATTCAACATTTGCAATAATGATTCATTTGTATATACATATAAGTCCACAAAGCACCTGTCTATGTCTCTTCTAATTTACCATAGTCAAGTGAGATAAAACCTGTTGTAGCAGGTAATTGATGTGCAACCAGTCTGTACAACACTGCCACCATGTGGAGAAAGATAGTCAAAGTTGTCTTTCAAATGTTTGTAAGCTTGAGGTACTTTACAAGTAACTCTACTAGATTAGCTAAATATTAAATATTTATTTTATTATTTCTATTTTAAGATATTGTTGCTCAGCTACTCAACATTACAAATAGAGACATAACAGCAAAACATGGGATTTTATTATAAAATTCAATACTATATATATGATATGTATGCTGCATATAAATTGTAATATAGTATAAAATAATACAGATTTGATCAGGACCTTTCTGTTGCATAATACCTATTCTTATTTTTGATATTACATAATGCAGTATTTCAGTGATACTGTTTTTATAAATGTAGGTGTAGTCAAGCTGCCTTTGCCACAAATGCACAAGCAGCAGTCAAACACTATATATGTAAAACACACTTACTTCATAATCTTGTTTACCTCAAGTATCAGAAAGATCTACTGTTAGTATCAAAAGTACTTACCAGTGATTGTTATTGTTTTAGCTAACATAGAGTTAACCTAGCATCTACATGGATTTACTGTTAGATAGTGTGGTGTGCTTCTGTGATTTCGTAGTTGGTAAAAAAAAAAAAAACTAAGTACATTTACTGTGCAGTTAAGAGTATTTCAACTTTATGTTACTTTAAGTTTTACTCCACTACTGTACTGTATGTCAGAGGGAAATATTACTTTTTATTTAAAAATTGCATAAGTTGCTATGCAAATGTAGATTCTTATCACAAAATCAGTTGACAAAAAGTCAACTAATAAATAATAAAAAATTAATATATATAATCATTACTATGGATTAACAGCATGGTAATACAGGTGGTTTGCAGTTTGTTCTGTCTCTCTGTAAAGTTGACTTTCACTGTTGTTTGTTGAAGAATCTCCTTCAATCTGTACCTGAATTAAACTTTAAACGGCCTGAACATTTGACCTTATTTATGAGGCACAGGTGGAACAAATCTGGACTAATGCTTTATAAATTGCATCTAGTTCATTTTGCACCACTTTGTATGTGACACAGACTTTTTACATAATGTAACTGAATCACTTTCAAAAAGTAATTTCCTGATGCAGAGCTCTTGTATTTCCGTTTACCATGTAGCTGGCACTTGGTATTTGTAGAGAACTACTACTACTACTTTGTAGAGTAGTACTTTTAAGTTAGTACTTTGTACTACTTAGTACTGCTTTTCCCTGGTATTGAGCTTCTCCCACCTGCTTTAACAGAACATGGACCCATTTCAAACAGTTTACATGCTGTTTTATTTCCCATTTCTAATGTTGTCTTACTTCTCAGAACAACAACAAACCACTAAAAGCCACAGTACTTAAACATGCTTCCATCTCATTCATAAAGCAGTTCTAACGTATTGCTGCTGATTACCAGTTAGTGTATTTCATCAACACCAGCACCTCCACCAGCACCCTGCTCCACCCTGCTAAACTAATAAGCGGCGGTGACGTCATCCCTGCAGCACCGGACACGGCTGCGTCCCTGCAGGAGGAGGAGAGGCCGATCAGACCTGACTTCATCCCAGCAGCCACAGAGCAGCTGCGCACAGCACCACATCTTTAAGCTTCCACTACAGCGGCGGTGTTTAATATCATGGGCAACTTTCAGGTAAGAAACTACGTTTTTTTTTACAACTTACCTCTAAATTACTACAATGTTACTGCAAAGTGGGAATTCATTTGAAGGAGCTTCAGAAGGGATGTGCGCTCATAGAAGTCCACACTGAGTTCCAAAGACAGTAAAAAATAATATTATTATTTGTTACAAAAATTAAACTTTTTGTGCAAACTGTCCATGAACGATCACTACTGAGGAGCACGACTTGCGCAGTTGACTTGAGCTAAGGGATCGTGTCCTGCCAGGCCGAGGAGGCAGCAGCAGAGAGGAATTTCTCAGAAACGCTGATCAATAAGGCCGCTTTGTGTTACACGGAGGGTGGGCGAGGAGAGGAGGCTGCTGCTGCTGCCCCATGACTCAGCAAGCACACAGACTGCACCCTTTCCCGTGAGGAAACTGGACTGATATACAGTATAATGTCATAGGAAATCTTTTCCAAAACCCCACTCTTTCAGTGTGAACAGAGAACTACTATACAACTGTAAATTTGACATCCATTTTATTCTCAATATTTTTTATTTGTTGGCAGCTGCTTTGAATGAGTCATTTATCAGTAACGTGGATGCTGAATGGATAATTTTGTGTGGTGTGTGTTAATTTGGTGATTTTATATTTTTGCTTTATTTATTCTGTAGCCCACCATCGTCCCGTATGAGGACTTTGATGTAACAGCTGATATTAAAGCTATCAGAAAAGCGTGCAAAGGTTTAGGTAAGTGTAGGTGATGTTTTGTTCTAATGTTTTAAAAGCATCCATGGGGTTAAAACAATGAACTGACGATGAACACAGTTGCTCAGTAAATCAACAAATATACAGCATAATATCTGAATAAATATACAAATCAAAAAATCATGTAAAATGTTTATTGTGCTAATACTTCAGGGAGCCAGGAATCCACGGTCCTACTTGAATAAGTTATCGCTGCTGTCATTTCATTTACAGCTTTTATAGGAAATCATAACTTTTAGTTGTCTAGTGCATCAAGACGGATGCAGGTGTAATTGTTTAAGTGCTGGATGATAAACTGAACAGTTAGACACCACAAAGCAAAATAGAGAAGCTAATTACAGACTGAGTTACATGACACAGTTAAAGATCACGTCACTGTGGTAGAGGCGTAATGCTGTCTGTTATACTCTGTTTTACTGTAAATATAGTATTTACATGTACATAAATTCTATTTTACTCCATGTCTAACAGGGCTATGTTCCCATGGCA
This sequence comes from Helostoma temminkii, assembly GCA_900302695.1. NCBI lineage: Eukaryota > Metazoa > Chordata > Actinopteri > Anabantiformes > Helostomatidae > Helostoma > Helostoma temminkii. Next base: position 186,196 of record OMLM01020587.1, on the reverse strand, counting down.
GCCATTTTATAAGATAAACAAGCTTCCTAGACAGACATGGTGTCTAGTTAAAGTGTACTATTTCTAAATTATACTAGTTAAGTACTTTTGTTTCATTTGAACTCTCTGAATTCAGTACTGCTGTGTATTCTCCAGGCACAGATGAAGAAGCCATCATTCAAATCCTGGCCAATCGTTCCGCAGCTCAACGCGTGGAAATCAAACAGGCTTACTTTGAAAAGTATGATGATGTAAGTGTCGGTCTAGCTTTTTACACACGCACGCACACACACACACAAACAACAACAGCTATGCGTCACGGCACGTCTGCGTTTGTTCAGGAGTTGGAGGAGGTCCTGAAGAAGGAGCTGACAGGCAGTTTTGAGAAAGCCATCATCGCCATGTTGGATCCTCCTCGTGTTTACTTCGCTAAGGAGATGAGGAAGGCCATGAAGGGAGCGGGCACGGACGAGGCCGTGCTGGTGGAGATCCTGTGCACAGCCACCAATGAGGTCTGTGTTGCTGTTTCTGTGCACATGTGAACATGTTTCTGTTTTGACTCTTTTTTTACTTTAACAAACACATTGTGTTTACACACCTGTAGTCCTCTCACAGAGCTGTGTTCACATCTCCTGCTTTATTAGACTCTCACAGCTTGAGGACATATTTAATAGCATAGCTCCCCTACTTTGACATGACTAAAGGATTACAAAAACAATTAACTAGGCCTTTTACAAAACATTGTTGTGGATGTGTGTTTTAAGATACCGGGGACATAGCTTACGTGTTGTAAAGTGCTGTAAACATGCACAGAAGAGGCAGAATCAGCATCTTTACAGTCTTAATTTCCCTGGTTCATGGCTCTCTGTTAGTAGATGTCCAATGTTAGATGCATTAATTGAAAATATGAAAACCTTCTCCAGCTCCTGAGGTGAAAGAGCATTTAACTTAGTATTTTCACCAGATAGTCACTTACTATGTTTGCAGTTTGCTGCTGGGCAGGTAAATTAAAGAACGTAGCTTGTTGTGAAACCAAAATAATGAGGTGGGAAAACAATCTGCAATGCTAATGTGAACAGCAGGGGTGATAATTATCTCTGGTTTCCTTACATAATAATGTGATATGCAATCTGCAAATAAACAGTACAAACACTAATTACAGCAGGTTTAATTCTAGCTAAATGATTTTCATCTTTACCAACAGGACATCATGAGTTACAAGGAGGCATACGCCCAGGGTGAGTTTGCTTCCATGCTGAGCCATGTTGTGGTCAGTCAACTCCACATAGTGAAGCTGTTTTACTGTATATTTTTCTCAGTGTCTTGGGTGTGTCACTTCAGGGGATTAATCATTTGTAGTGAGCCATCTTTTCCATATAGTACATATTGTCTAGGTTGTTTCTTCTCAGGGTCACATTTTTCTCACAACAAATACATTAAACATAGCTTTAACAATATCAAAGTGGTTGCTTCTTTTGGCTCTGCCCTGCAGTGCACGAGCGTGACCTGGAAGCAGACATTGAGGATGACACCAGTGGAGATGTGAGGAACTTGTTGATGTCCCTGCTGCAGGTAAACACAAACCGAGATCATGTGGGTGGTTACAAACATTTTGGAGTCAGAGCCACTGGTCACACATCACATCATTGATAAGTGTGCTCTGGCCTCTGTGCCATGTTCAGCTCTGCACAGTAAGTGCACCCTCCCTTGCATGCTTCCCCTCTCTTTTCCTTCCTCCAGAAAAAAAGAGACAAACACAGTGTGACTCATGTTTCACAGAGCTGCAACTTCAGTGGCCTTCAAATATTTCCTTTTAATGTGGAGCAGATGAATGTTATCCCATTAAATGCTTGACTAAATATTTAATGCTGACTAAATATTTTCTCTTGCTCTCTCTACCGCTCTTGCCCTTTTTCTTTATCCTGCATCTTTCTTTCTCTACAGGCGAGCAGGGATGAGGGCTACGAGGTGGATGAGGATTTAGCCGAACAGGATGCCACATCTTTGTTTGAGGTATGTTTGCAGATAAAATCTGGGCTTCATAATTCCTTCAAATAGAGCCCTCTATTCACAGTTTCCTTTAAAATGACACTAATGTCTGTAAGGATATGTGATCCTAGATTTAGATGTGAATAGGGTGATACCTAGGGCTTGCTTCAAATTTGGCACAACTGTTAACTTAACTGTTAACTGTGAGATGAACTGATTAAACTTTGGTGGCCAAATGTCAAAGGTTAAGGTCACACAGATTTCACGTTCTTCCAGTTCTAGTGGCCCATTCTCCTGAACATGATATATGAAGAATGATTACATTTTGGTGAGCAAAGGTCAAAGGTCGAGAGGCAGCAAAGCATCCCCATATTATGATGCTCCCTACGCCATACTTCATCCCTGGGTTGATGTTTTCATGTTAGTTCTTCCTTCCTTTTTATACGCTTAAATATCTAAAGAACTGTGGATGGACCTTCATGAAGTTCTGCACCAAAATTTATTGAAGAATCCAAGTGAAAAATTTTAAAATTGTATTCCCATGACATTTGGTGCAGACATTTAATGTCATTTACCATGTTCTGCACAGGTTACATTTGAAAAATTTTGGCGATGCCTTGACATTTTATGCAGTTCAAGAAACTTTAACTTATTAAACGTACTAGTTTAAGTTTAAATTTAAGACCTACGTGCAACCTAAATGACAATTCTGTCATCCTCAGTGGTGCTCTTGCTAATTAGTATGGGTATATAGTATATAAATGAAAAAGGAATATAACAATACTAAGAAATCTGGATGTTCAGGATTCTAGTACATGTATGATGTGCAATGTGGGTTTTATTAACATGATTTGTGTGATTATCAGGCCGGAGAAGGCAGGTTTGGCACAGATGAGTCAACCTTCACCTACATCCTGACACACAGGAACTACATGCAGCTTCAGGCCACCTTTAAGGCCTATGAGTCGGTAAAGACCTGCAAAAACTGTTCTTTCAAAGTGGCTTTTTTTCATTATTGATATTAATATCTGCATTAACATATTGCTTTATAGCTCTCTGGAACAGAGATTTTGGACACCATTGATGCTGAGGCCGCAGGAACTCTCAAGGACTGCTATGTTACTCTAGGTAGGTTATAACAGGATGATTCATAAAACAATCAACTGTCAGATAAGTTGTGTCTTCCTTTCATAACACATATTCTTTGTGTGTCTCTGATATGTAGTAAGGTGTGCTAAGAACCCGCAGCTTTATTTTGCCAGACGTCTTAATGCTGCCATGAAGGGAGTGGGCACTGATGAGGACACGCTCATTCGCATCATTGTAGGCCGTTCTGAGGCAAGTTTGTGTGGAGCTGATGAACTGCTTAGTAGTCATGCCGATTTATTTATTTATTTCCAGATTGATGCCATTTGTTGAAAACCAAATGTTGGTATCAAAAATCAAGCTAATCCATAAAACTAAAATAAAGGAAGGAAAGGGATTTTGTGGTGATAGTAGAATCATGTTGCTAATCGACAGATCGACCTGGAGACCGTGAAGGACATGTACCTGGAGAAGTATGATGTTACCCTGAAAGAAGCTCTGGATTCAGAGTGTGGTGGAGACTTCAAACGCCTTCTCATCGAGATCCTGCACTAAAAGCTCTTACCCTTCTCCTACCAGCCATCTGTAACCTCTGTACCCACTCACTCTTCCTCCTCACTCCTCTTTTATGTACTTCAACAGTTTCACTCACACACTTTATGTGCCTGTCATTCTATTTACATCCTTACTCTTCCCTCTGTCGTTTTGTCAGTTCTCTTTGCAGCACAGACCAAAAACCAACTCACTATTATACAGTGTTTGATCTGTATGTTAAACTGATGTTCATGGTGTTTAACTATATAAAGATTTGTACTCGGTTAAAATTATCTTACAATTATAGTCCAGTGCACAATGGAGGTACATTAAATCATTTCTAGACACAATTTTATAGCAACAGCAGCAACATTATTATACATATTATAAACATTTATTCACAATCAGCGGCTTTACAGTTTTTGTATTTGAGCTACATAAGGCTGCTGCAGCTCGACATATTACATCTAGGCATCGTTGTTTGTTTCACCTCTGTTTGGCTCAAAGATGCCTTTCATAAGATTTCAGTGATGCAATTTCCTTTTTTTGCTCCAACACTCAACACTTAAGTGCCAGATTATCACATTTGATCTCTGATATCCAAAAGGATCAATTATACATGATGCTATTACCTTAATATCAAAACCTGAAAGCTTTAAGTATACAGAGTAGGTTTTTGTATCCATCCCTAAATGCTACATGGGATTTTAACAGTTTGTAGTTTTATTTTTAATCACAACTCACAAGCTGCCTTGTTCTCACACATTTCTACACTGAAATACGCATTGAAATTTTTTCATTTTGTCATTACATTTACTGGGAAGTGAAATTCATAAACCAATGTAGACCTCTTATGAAATCACTGCACATTTCACACAGTGAGATGATGAACAGTATTGAACAGGACACATATCTTGCTTGATAGCCCCTGAAGTACAATCACTTACTATGGCCCCACTGTTTGTATTTATTTTTATGTTTACAATATATATGGACTAATTTAATGTAAAACCAGGATTACACTGATATAAATTACTATGATGTACTACTGTCCTGTAATACCTGAAATTATACAATATAACTTATTGACTACTTGGTTTAATGTAATAGAAATAATGTATATCTGTGATTATAATACATTTTAACTCCACCAAAAGTTGATGTTTTATCTTTATTTCCTACAGGGGGCTGTATTACACCACTGAGAACCTTTTAAATG
>OMLM01020587.1:164500-181270 GCA_900302695.1 Helostoma temminkii | reverse complement strand
AAAACTACAACATGCACAATAAACTGATAAAGATATTTATTAATATTTTTTATTGTATGTTGGAGTGAAGACCTACTGCTTTGCCATGTTTGTTTAGGTAGCTCATGACCCAAACCAATACAAAATTTGGTTCCTACAACATTTAGCCAAAAGCTGTGAGATGCCTCTGGGCGACGTAAAAACAAGAAAAGGAGAAGAAAAATCCAAAACAAGTGAGAACTGATTCCAGATGAACACATACAGGAGCAGCTGATTTCTCATTCTCATTTTATCTGTTAGTTCTTCTTTTTCAGTTACACATCTGTATCTTTCTGTGTGTCTACTGCCTTTACAGTTCACCTTATGGTTGCCTCAGTTTGGAGAGCAAACCTTGGAAGACACCTGCTTTCTATACATTCAGTCTGTGGACCATATGTTCACCTTCCAACTCAAGCTGACAGCATGTCTGTCTAAGAGGTTAGTGAGACTCCACGTAAAAAACAAAGATGGAGGCTCCATGTAGTGCTTAGACACAAATGCCACTCTGATCCTGCTCCCTGGACAACAATGTTCGAACAGTCCCTAAATCAACTTAAAGCAAGCAAAAAGTAATTTGTTGGTGCATTAATTGCCATTCTTATGTGAAACTTGGGTGTATTTCGTAAATATTAACAAAACATTTCAGAAAATACAAAATCTAATTTTGAAACTCATACGTTTTTAGACTTATACGTGTAAAAACAGACACATGCAGTTCCCAAAGACACACACATACCAATTCAACCTTCTTTTATGCTCCTGTTTCCCTTTTTCTGGACTCTATTACCCAGAGTAGTAATGTGTTAGGCTAGCTAACCCCTCCAGTGTCTACTCACTGTTGGGCCCCAACTTAAACATTTATCGTCCTCAGACTACCATAACTCATCCAGCCAGCTTCAGTTAGTATCAAGATATGCTTCTTTCGCTTCTGTTTGTTAAGTCAAATCAAGTCTGTATTTTTAAAAGTAACTGTCAGGTCAAGCAACCTTGAAATAGAGAGAATTAGAGAATTGCAATGGGAAATGGTCTGTCTGCACCCTTTGATATCAGAGACTCCATGCAAGTACCATCAAGTCATAAACCTGCATATAAATGGAAATAATCCCTTAAAAGATGTGATTTTTTTTTATTAATGTATAACACACACAATCCTGGGGGTCATGACTTCAAAGACTGAAATAAGAGCACCAACTGGTCTACTGGATTTCATAGAACATGTGCCCTGGGTTGTAATATGCTTTTTGATCCTCTGCCAAGGCAGTGAAGGAGTAAGATGTTAACTACCCAGCTAATACAATTTCAATTACATTTATGATAAAGAACCTCTTTTCTTTGATGTGTAATCAGAAACACCTGCAAGCATCTGCCAAGAGCAAAAACATGTCTAATTCAGTTTCCACATTTGCTCCAAAACCTAACAGATGCTAAAGGCTTCTGTGATCCAAAATGAGCAGCAGTGCATTGACATTCTTGAGTGAGGCTCCCACTACTAACCAATCAGAGAAGGCCTATTATTTCTTTGTGATAACAAAAGTGGTAAGATGTTGTAGACTAATAGCTTAGGTATTAAATTCTAGTTACACAGCTACATGTCAAAGGTTTGCTGGACACTGTGCATTAAGCTACTGGTCATACAAGTTGCACTGAAAGGAGTGAAGGTGTTTCAAAAGCACCAAAACAATGAGATAACAATTCATTTTTATTGTATTTAGTATTTAAACATTAAATATGCATTTTAGTACAGACATTAATTTGCATAAACAGTAACTATATCTTTAGGTGTTAATATTTAAAGTAGCAGTTTAATTTCAGCAGTGGCCTTAGTGAAATACATGGTGTGACTCTCTAAGCCCATAACATGCGGAAAGTGGTCATCAAACAAGGCATGCAGTAGATATTCACATTAGAAAATGACCACTAACATGAAACACATGCACTAAAAACAAAAACAAACAAAACACACACACACAAACACACACACACACTCCTGAATAAAACCAGCCACTTATGGTGACGGTACAAAATTCTGTAGCCACGGTGGGAATGATCTGAAAATCTTTTGGCATCAACTGAACAACATAAATAAAAGACAGACAAACACATGGAATTTCTGAAAACGACAAAGCAGGAAACTGCACGAGAGAATAAAGAAATTAAATCATAGCATTGTAGGAATCCAGGTGCTTCTTAGTGGTACTTCTGTAAAAAAATATTAATAATTGTATTATATCGATGTATAATCCTTAAATAGAAATCCACATTTAACTTTTCAACACAAAACTAGATAAAAAAATAAGAAAATAATCTGTAGGATAATTGCCATGAAATCCTGTTGCTTAAAGTTTCAAATTTTAAGAAATATGCTTTTTGCAGTTACATGAAAAGATCTAAATTTAGCTGTTCATTAAATATGAAGCTATGTCTAGGAAAGAGTTAGCTTAGCTTATCACAAAGACTGGGTGTAAGGGGGAAACAGCTAGCCTGGTATTAAACCACAGCTTCCTTTCACACATTGGTTGTTGTACAGATTAAATAAATGTTACATAATTTGATTTGTGAGCTTTAAAGTTGCTTGTATGTGTAGAGTCAGGTTAGCTGTTTTCAGTCCTTATGTTAACCTAATAGGTTTCCTGTAGCGTCATTTTTAGTGGACATGAGACTGGAACTGATCTTCTCTTCTAGCTCTCAGCAAGAAAACAGGAAGCACAAGCAAATGCATTTTCCAAAAGTTGAATGATTACTTACTTTAGAAATAAGCAAAGTCCATCCTAATAAACAAAAGTTTTGACTTTCATTTATTATGCTGCCACCCAGAGGACTGACACTCCACTTCCTGTCTGATGACTGATCTGGTTTATCCGTCCACGTACACAGTCCAGTGTGAAGAACACTGCTGTCCCATTGTGAACCTGGAAAGATGCCCGCAGGCTCACACTGGCCCACTGGCTGCTCTCTGGCATGTGGCCACCCACCTGCTGACTCAGAGGCACAGACTGAGCTCCTTCTGCCTCTTTACTTTCTCTGGACCTCTCTGGATCACTTCGCTTCAGTAGAGTCACTTTGACCAAGTTGCAGGAGTGAATTAGTTTGAGATCCAGAGCTACACTGACTGTGCCACTCTCCCTGAAAACGAAATCTCGTTTATGATCAGTGGATCCCTTCCCTAGCAGCCCCATCTGGGTCACCTGAGCGCTGGTCTGACGGAAAAACAGTGGCTTGTTTCGAACGGCACCTGAAGGAAGGCCGGTGTGAGCCACAGTGGCAGACAATGAGGATGAAATAGCAGAAGGAACCCAAACTAAACTGACAGTACTGATGCCTGTCTCATCTCCAAAGAAGCGGACATTGCACTGAGCAGGACACAGGATTTCAAAACTTAGTGTGTCCCCAGGGCCAACTTTAGTTACTCCAGACAAAGATATGGATGTGTCTCGATAGTGCACCCCCGATTTGAATGTACGGCACTGCTCTGTGCCAGTTCCATTGTGGTTAAGGTACGCCAACAGCTGGAAACCTTCACTCACACAGGCCTGGCCCATGGAGTACAGCGCCTGCTGAAATACAAAACGCACCGTGCCACTTTCTGCAAAACGGATCCCACGACCATCATGAGTAAGCCCCACAACATAAGGGTCAGAGGTGGAAGTAGTGCGGAAGACTGGGCGATAGTTTGTGTGGTAGTGTGCGGACACCATTGCCTGTGCTGTCATGGCAACAGCCCCGGTGTCATGGGAAAGCCAGAGGAGGCTGAGCGGAGCTGCTAATGGGTCGTACAGCTGCAGACCTTCACTGCTTTGGTTACAGTGGTGGGTGGCACTGCGGAGCAACACGGAGATCACGTGACCTGGAGCAACCTCTGCTACCCCACTGATGCTGACGCTTTGGAGAGACCTTCCCTCACGCTGCTCCACTCTAACGCCACTGAGGTCACGAGCTTCTGAGCCATCAGTGTTGTTCATGCGCAGGCAGACCTGAATGAAGCTGCGACAGCTGTGACTCACTGAGAGATTCTCATCCAACCATATCAGTCCATGCTGCTTGAGCAACAGACGGCCATCCTCAGTAGACACCAGGCCTGCATCACCTTGTCCTTGGATGTGAAGCTGCACACTGGTAAAGGCATGACCTAGAACATGACTTTTCCCCCCTGGCAGACTCACATCTCCAGCCCAGGACAGAGAGAGGGCACTGTCACCAGCAGATGGTCCAGAGCAGATGGTGTCTGTGGTGAAGGTACAGGGTGAAGTTACAGGTTCTCCATCACACTCATTACAGGCCTGACACTCATCCATGTCCAAATTGTAAAAGTAACCACGGCCACACATTCCTGAGCTGGCGTCTCGCTCAGTCATGCCCTGACATCTGAAGCCACCTGGTGATATCACAGTAGAGAAAAACAAGAACAAAAATGGTTGGTTCAAAAGGGATTTGATGTCTCGATGTATGAATAACATGGTCTCTAAATGCAAATATTAGTTTGGTTGTTCAACAAAAAACAAGCAATGCCAGCAAAGGATCTCAGTAAACATGGTTACCTGGAGTGTTGAGACACTTATGTTGTCCTCCACACAGAGCAGCTATCTCAAGGCATTCATCTCTGTCCTAAAAAAACAAATTCATACTTTGAATTAATTTTGAAGCTGACATCATAACTTTGCAAGTTCATGACTGGTGAGCCCTTTTGGACTCCTACACCATGCCGTCCATATTCTCAGGTGAGCTGCCACTTAGGAACCAGGAACTACGCAGACAACTGTTTTCCCATACGTAATTTATGAAGCTAAAGCTACACAAGTGATACAGTAGACCCACAGCTGTTCCCCAGTCAATCAAAGAATAAATTATATTCCTATATGTAAATTATTTTTATAAGGTAGAGCTTTGTGTATAAAATATAGCATAAAGACACTTCTTTTTCACTTCACAAAATAAAGTCACTGAACAGCTATATTTTACACAGTAACAGTAACAACTTTAGATAACTACATGTAAATTTGGGCAGCAGCTTTGCCAAAAACGTATGTATCGTTCAGCCTGTTTTAGGACCATACAGTTTTCTCTATAGTTTGTTGAGAATGTTAGTGAAAATAGGTGTGATTGACAACAACCACTGTTTGTGGGTTATCCCACCAGAAGTCTTTCACAAGCTGACCAACCAAAATGGGAAGTGGGATGCAAACAAGTCTTTTTAGTCTCATGGCCAGGAGTTGTTGCATAAAGATCAATCATAACATGTACTTGCAGTTTGTAACTTAAACATATTATAGTCTTTTAAAAGTGGAGTCCCAAAATACAATGTAAAACTAAATTCTGCATAATGTGGCTACTGTAAAGGTAACAATATGTATGTGACCCACAGGTAACCAAAATTCAAAGTGTCCTGCTAAGTGTTGTTTTTAATTCTACTTTTCAGGTGTCACTTTCAGCTCACCTGGCAGATTCTGTCAGCGTGGACCGAACACTGGGCCACCAGGAAGAAGCCAGCAGGACAGATGGTGCACTTCTCACAGTGAGGATGACCACTGCTGAAGCTGCAGTACTGCTCAGGTCCACAGCTGCCACAGGACAACAGGGAGCGACCCACCTGATGGCATCAAACATGTCAATGATTAACTGAACTATTTATTTAGAGCGCTTAACTACAAGTCATAAATAACATTTATAATTTATCCAACCATATAGACCTACATTTTTACTGTAACATATACTTGTATAATGCGGTGCATGCTTTTGCTATAGATTTGTTTGAAGTGGAACAAACTGGAGCAAAACATTTGTAAACGACACTTGATTATTGATTCATCACCTCCATTACACTGGCCTCCATGTCCACCTTGTGCAAAGAGAGAGCTTGCTGCGCTTGGTGGGCTCTAATCTGCCCGTTTAAAGATTCCATGTGGCTGTCCAGCTCTCCCTGGAGGTTCTGCAAAGAGGTTTGTTTGACGCTGTCCATCAACATATTGTACTGGGCTTTCACCTGAAATTTTAAAAATATAATATGAGGAAAATCATCTGTAGAGTGACTGTGATATTAATCATCATGATCTAAAAAAATATGTTTTTTTCTATGCAGTTCTTATTAGTCCAACATTATTGAATTAGACACAGAAGGTGCTGTTCCTCTTAAGTCCGCATGTAACAGATCATCAACAGGGAGGCCAAAAGTCAATATCACAAACAAAATTGAAAAACTTTTATAAGCTGGATATTTTTTTAATTATTGCCCCAAAACAAAATGACCATTTATTAATGTGTCCATCAGCAGTCATAGCAGCCTTACTTGCTCCATCTGTTCATACATTCTCCTCTGTTGATCCAGTATTTCTCTCTGCTGGTTAACCATCATTCCCTGCTGCTCACTCAGGAGCCTCTGCAGCTCTCTGACCTCATCCTGCTGGCCCTTGAGGGCCTCAACCAGCTTCTCTTGGCTCTTAGACAACTGCAGCTGAAGCACAAGAGCATCCTCTGAGGGAACCTCATTGTTCCCTGCATTAAAGAAAACAAAACTGTTATACAGCGATTTAGGTGACTGTGAGTTTTCTCACTGGTAAGGCTGCATTTTTATCCCACTTGTGTGGCTAATGACTCACAGACTGATACTGACCTGGCTTCATGTCACATGTCAATTGTATCCATGCACCACGTTCCGACCCATAGTCTGGAAGCTCATCCAGAAACTGTGCCGCTCTGTCCCTCATGTGTACAGGAGAGGAGCTGCCTCTTCTGTCTTCTCCTCCATGTGTATCACAACCGTCTCCAGTGCAAGGCTTGGGCTTTTGTCGCATCCGAAGCGGCAGTTTACATCCAATCCCTTTGCACTCTGCTGTTGCACTGTCATCAGTTGGTTGCCGTTGAGAGACAGTGGTTGCGCAGGTCCCACCGGCGCAGCCAGGATGGAACACCTCGGCCGTGATGGTTCTCGGGTTTGTCCTCCTGGTGCCATCCGTACTAGCTTGTGGCGCAAAACCTCCACGTTGTGGGTGGATGATGGTGTACGGTGCTAACGGTGCACTCTGAGCTTGGTGATGGCTGAAATGAGTGTCCTTTTGGTTATTTGGGTAGACCGGTCCTTGTCTGGGTTGAGCAGAGTGATGAATCTGCCGTCGGGACGTCGCTGCATCTGTGCGCCCCTGGCAGTGCGCTCCGGCGCACGGTCTGCTCCAGTCCAGGGCAGGGAAGCAGGGTGTCCCCCTGCAGATTTCAGATGCGCTCTCTGCTCCGCCGAGTAAATATTTGGCACAGAAGAAAAATATTGTGAAAATCCGTGCCATGTTGCAGTGCTGAAAGGTAAAAACTAAAACAGGCCACGTTTGAATGGTGGCCCTCTTTGCGCATCAATCCTTCAGTCCTGTAGATCTTGTTTGATCATCTCTTAACCCTTAAATTAGAAATAGTCCGTGAACGTAACTTCTAATTCATGCTGAACAAATGATTGCACAGACATTCAGCTTGTCTTCATTGCTAACATCGCGGGTTCTACCCCCTTTGCCCCTTTTGGAGATGGCTACGTCTAGCCCACATGTGGCGCTCACTGTTCCTAATTGGCAACAGGTTTTGCTCCTAGTCTTAAATTAACCCGTAGCTTTCCCGGACATACCACTCTGCCGAGTCACTCCATTCCTACTGAAGCTGTGCATGTGATTGATATTTGGACTATTCTACAGCTATTTTTATCTTCACACCCTAACAGGTCACTCACAATCAGTTTTGTACGCATGGCTACCAGAGTTTCATGGCTGGATCCACGTGGTCCAGTGGAATTTCGGAGATTTAGTTCATGGTTTTTTCATATGTTACCATGTTTCAGTTTAAATGGCAAAAAACACATCCTTTGTAACTTTATTTTTCCTTCCTTTCACCATTTCTTTTGATGATAGGTTGAGACCTGTGGATATTTTATTAGTCCAGTCAGAATTAAAACCTCAGCTTTATATGACATCAAAGCTTTGATCTATCCTTTAACAAGGATGCAGTGGTGGGACTTTTGAAACACAACTCTGTAATATTGTAAAGCCAGAGCCAAAACTTCTTCTCCTGTAAAATCTAAACTTTATTACAGTTTATTGCCACTCTCATTTCCCCTCCTTGACCCACATGGCTTTGATTAAAGGTTTGACTCACACTGCAAACTTCTCTCATTTTCACAGCAAAATGGAACCAACAGAGGCGCAGACATATACAAGGAATATAATGCAAGTCAGTGGGTAAATCCTCCGCATCTCAGCAGTATTTGATTATAATCCATTTACAACTGCTTATAAACAGTCACAAGATTAATATACAGAGAGATGAGAATTGTAGTTTGACTTACGAGACAAGCTGAAAGATTGAAACTAGCAGCAGGTGACAGCAGGGCTGCTTTCATGGTTACTAATTTTTCACTTGGGCTACTTGAGACCACACATGATTCTGAGTAGCGTTTCTGACACTGACTTGTAAGAATAGAATGTTAAAACAAACCCATAGTTAGCAATGATGATACGATTGATAAGTCTGTTAGCACTGTCTAACACTGTTCAGTGCATACAGTGTTATCAAAAATTCACACATCTGCAGATTTGTGATGTTCAGTCATGCAGCAAAGTATAATAACTGCAAAAGAACATTGCAGCAACTCATTCTTATACACACACACACACACACACACACATATATATATATATATATGTGTGTGCTGTTTGTGTACTTGCTCTGCTGCATTCAGTCCAGGCACTTGTTTATTTAAAGGCCCTGGAAACTCACACAGGTGTTTCCACTTATGTTGACTGATTAGACCTCATTAAGACAAAGTTAGATTATTTGTACAGCACATTTAACAACATAGCAATGCTAAGTGCTTTATACAAGGCAAGATATAAATGAAAAACAAGGCAGTATAAGGACAAGTACATTTTGCACAACCAACCATCGGGCTTTCAGTTCAACTCTTTCTCCAAAACAAACAAACAAACAAAATTGGCATTTTTTCCCACATATGTACTTCATTAAAACTGAATGCTGATTCTAAATGTTTGATTTTGATAGTAAGCAGACGAGTCTCAGCTGAGGTCTGAGTCGAAATTGTAACAGCAGATCAGATGTATACAATATTTGGCCCTAAACCATTTAATGCTTTGTAAACCAAATGTAGTAATCTCAATTAAAATCAGCTAAAGTGTACAACATAAAGACCTGAGAACTAAGAACATATTATTACTACCAGTCAAATGTTTGCACATACCTTCTCCTTCAGTGTTTTATCTTCAATGTCAACATTGTGCAACACTGCAGACATTAACCAAACAAATATAGTATGATATAGTGAACAAAATGTTTTCAATAACCCAGAATATATTTCACACGTTTTCATTTTATGTATTTTAGACATTTTTGTAGTTGTGAACTGACTGTGTGAATGTGTGGTTCCCTCTGTAAAACATGGGGGAGGAGGTGTGATGGTGTGGGGGTGCTTTGTCAGTAGTGCAGCTTTGTCAGTGATGACTTAGTCAAAACTAAACCAGCATTGTTACCACTGCCAAACACTTTAGGTTATTTAAGAGTTATTTGTCTAAGAAGGACACTGATGGAGTGACACATCAGATGACCTGGCCTCCACTGTCATCCACCTGTGCTTTGGGATGAGATGGACCAGAGAGCGAAGGAAACGCAGTCAACAAGTATACATGTTCTGTCATAGTTTAGATGTCTTCACTATTAATGTACAATGATAAATATAATTAAAATAAAGAAAAACCACTAAAGGAGAACCTTTGACCGGTGGTGTATATAATCAATTATGTTGCATTCATGCACACAAAATAGACAAAAATGAGTCAAAACTCTAGTATGATCTTTTTGGGCTGTGGGAAATGAAGTGTATAGACAAATATATTATGGTCAATATCTGTGTCAGAGCACCACATATATGCAAACAAAATTAGAAAAGCAAACCTTGCTCTATTTTATCAGACCAACAGTCAAACTTCCTGATTTCACAGGAAGTACACCTACTATCTGCAGAGGCAGTGCAAGCTGAGTCACATGCACCCATGCGCATGAGATTGACCCATGCGCGCTTTAACATTTACACACATTTCATGATGCTCCCATGTGGGAAAGAGCCAGAAAAGGTAAGAACACTGAAACATTCAGATGACAGTATGAATGTATTGTATTACTTGCACTATAATTGTCAGTGAAACTGTCTCTTTAAGAGTTAAATATTTGAGTGGTCAGATCAGCTTTGTTTAGGACAAACACATGTCCTATAACAGCAGCCAGCAGATGGTTATGCAACTAATTAGAAAACAGTAAGAAGCTCTTGACCACAAAAAAAGAGGAAACATGTTGGGTTGCTGTGAGCAGACAATGCTTTCTGGTTCCCTTCATGCATATAAGTCTTAATAAACTGCTTTTGTACTCAGGCTTTGGCTCGTTTGCCTTTATGCCTGCCTGTCTGTCTCCTGGCTGTATTTCATCCTGTTGATATGTGAGACCACAGTGGGAGACACCAGCAACAGTCTGGCATGTCTGATTAGAGCGTACAACATATACATAAATGTAGCTTTATAATGCATGTTTTGATGAGCACATGCCTGGAACTGCAAGTACCAAGTAAAGACAAGTACTAGTAAATAATATTAAAAATATGAGATAGAAGTTAAAGAACCAGAAGTTAGGATTGAATTTCACATGTGTGAGGCAGACGTCCTGAGGGGCCTCAAAGGTAAAGTTCACTTTCTTGATATGAAAATTTCACTTTCACATGGAAACAATACTCAGTTAATTACCTTCATCTCCCCTATTCCCCTTTTACTACATTACAGTCCCATAGATAGTTTGTTTACTTGTCAAATAAACATAGTATGAAGATGAACACTACAGGCAGGACAGTGCGTCTCTCTGTTTGTGTATATACCAAGATGAGAAATCACCAGGACAGAGACGCTAAATTCATGAACATCCCAAACACTACAGTTACCCTGCAGGACAGAATACCTCAAGGTGCAGCTTAAATGCATATTAATTGCATTATTAAAATATAGCCAAACGTATCTGCAGTACTCTTCAAAAATATAAACTCACTATGTTTTTCATTTTTAAGATATATTCACTCTTTCATCAGAGATCATATGTCTCGTTATAATAGATTATGGTCTAACTCTGGCTGAAATAGTGCATGAAGTAAAGATGATAGCAATTTAAGTTGAAAGCTTGTCTTACTTAATATTTGCAAGTAAAATAGATGGAATTTTCTATATTTACAGCATATGGTTATTATAAAAGTACTACTCACATTTTTATCTCACTCTCAGTTCCCCACAGCTCTAAAAACAGGTTTTGCACCTTTCAACTCATTGTTTTTATTTCACTCTCACCTCTAACATAGAATAGTTTTCAGCAGAACATGCAGCTTTATTTGCAGAAAAATACCTACCATACAAAATATATAACTGCCCAGTTATTAATTACATACAAAATTAGCGAGAAACGGTGAAACTCTAAAGCCACCTAAACATTTTTGGCTTTATATTAATAAGGAGGCAACAAATATACTTCTAAACCTAACTTAATGTCGCTTGTTGCAATCAACGGTGCGTATTTGAAATATGTCACATGGTGACAAACCCATACAGTTATCACTTGACTGTATGCCACTGCCATTTTGCAAAATACACTGAGCACCAGACAAATAATTATCATGTTAGTGTGGTTTCAAACACATGCATGTGCTTTGATGGTGAAGGGTATCTGCCAGACGATTGTCCAGTTTTCTCAGTTTCTCAGACAGCTGCTAATGTGTGAAACTAGGTATTTGACTTGTGGTAAGATTGATCAGCTGTGTGCTTGTTATTACATACACTGCTTTCCTATGTGTCGAGAGGAGTTACTGAAAAACCCATAAATGATGAAGGGAAAAATTTTAAAAAAGAATAAAGATTGAAAAAACACTGAGGAAATTTGTTCTATGCAACTCTTAATCATCACCACCTCTACGTTTGTTATTTCCTGTATTTACACATATTGTTTGTGGTTTTCATGCATGCTGCTGTGGCTTTGCAGCATATTAATATGTATTGTACTAAGTACTCATAGCAACAGTCTCAATGGCAAAAAAAAACAACAAATTCTTCAGTTTTAAGCTGCACCACATGCTTTGACCCTAAAGCTGGCAAGATGCCGCCTCCATATGGAAAAACCCAGATGCAAAGTTTTGCTAGACAAAAATCTTTGATAGAAGTTAAACTTTTTCTCCAGAATGTCCGGTACTTTTTCTTTTGCTATTGTCCATTATTACACATAATTCAGTAATTTTAGGAAATGACCTCACACTGCTTTCCATCATCTCATGTGACGTCTGTCAGCAAATATAGTTCATAAAAAATAATAACTAAATAAATTTCTAGTGAAACTATTTCTGCGTGGGTAGCATGGCTATCTTGTAAAATAAAAAGGGATTCTGATCCAGAACAATAGACTAAATTATCTTCAATAATTTGCATCCTCACAGTTCAGGGAAACAGTGTTGCTGGACTGTGTTTAAAAGCAACTTGTGTGACTAGAGCAGCATGGAAGCCATTTTAACCTGCCACATAGTACACTCTGTCACGCTGTATAGTCACATTAATGACAGTGTGTTCCAGCACTTCTAAGTTTGAACATATTCAGAAACGGAGACCACATCTGTGTTGCCTTTGAGTGATTAATCTCAAGCTCAAGCTTTGCATGTTGCTTATGTCTTTTACAGCTATGACAGACACATCCAAACTGTGTATATTTGTGTGCGTGCAGCCACAGAGACCTTGTATCTCCATACCACAAAATATAAATGTTTGGCTGCCTTTTCAGAGCAGTTTATTTTCCAACTTTATTGTTTTATGTATGACACACCATAGGAAAAATAGTCAGTAGAAACTGAAATCAATTTCAGTTTTCAATTCCTGATGACCTGAATTCCAGCTTCCCATGATCTATTACTGTGCATTTTTTATTCCCTGTTGTGCTGCTAAAATCTAAATTTCTTGCCTTTTGTTTCTATTCTCAGATGGATGACATAGACGCCATGTTTAGTCACCTGCTTGGTGAGATAGACAACCTCTCTCAGGTGAGTCTAGAGCCCACAGCCATGTAAATTACACGCTCCGATCACGCACATCAGTGTTTATCACCATGATTCTTTCTTTCTGTCTTGTTTTTTAGCATTTGCGCACATTCATCAAAATAACCACCACGTTCTGAGTTGATGACATATTTTATTGAACTTTGTTGTTGGGGACGCATAAAGATACTTTAGCGTTTATACTTCAAAAGAGATGTTGTCAAATGCTTCCCAGACTACCTAGGCAAGTGATTTGAGTGATGTGATCTCAATCCTTCTTGGTGGCTGTTTACACTTGTATTTAGCGCTATCCACAGATCTCTCAGGATGCATCTGTGTAAACACTATCCAAACTAAGAGGAACACCACAGATCCCAAAGTTTTTTTTAATATTCTACTAAAAACCAAAATGGTTTTCTGGTGATAACAGTAAGGGTCATTAGCAGTCATTCAATAGAGACTATACATGTCTGGAACAAATTTCATACCAACCCATCAAGTGGTTGGTTCAGTCTGGACCAAAATAGTGAGTCACTTGAGCAGCATTTCTGTTGCTAGAGTCACACTGCTCACATGGATACACTGGAAAACATGGTCCACAGTACAATGGTAAAATTCATATAGTGTGGTGAGAAACACAGAAACCATGTGATATCAAACATCTTTGGCTGCATTCTTTGTCAAATCATGACCAGATGAGCTGACACACTCTACCCTGAATCTTCCATTCGGTGCCTCTGGAGCAGGCACAGGTTCCCTGATTAAACATGGCACTCTTTGATTTGAAACTTCATCTCAGACAGAGAAAATATGAAGCGACACTGAGATATGAGGTCATCACATAACATTACATCAGGTAATTGCTGAAGATTCCCTTAACTGGCCCACAGCTCTTCAAGAAAAACGCCACACACTTGTAACTAATGCAATCTCAGCCTGAAGTCCTAGTCACTGCTGTTCATTTCAAATATCTCCATTTATGCTAAATGAGTGCAGCCATAAGAATGGGATCCATCTTGAAGATTGCATCAGACACAAGAAAAAGGTTCTATATGTCACTTTGGCACACATTCTCATGGAAAACATTCACAGTGAGTTTGAAAGATGCTCTCATCTGTTCTCGAACAAAGGAATTTTAAGCAATTTCACTTATTGCCTTGATTGGGCCCATTCTTTTTGCTTTACTGCCTTGGAGTCAGAAAACAAAGAGGGGTGGTTTTAACCCTGACTTAAGGAGCTTGGAGGTGTCATTTAAGCTGCAGCTTATTCATTTATCAGGACTGCAGTGCAAGCTGGAAACTATCATTGTGTGTGCAGGTTGGTAGTCTACCTAGCTTGTATATGACTGAGCCTGTGAAGACTTAAAATTTAAAGTTAAATAAAGTATTACAGGTTTGATAAAAGCTCTCTCTCTTGTCATGATACTCACGTTCTGTAATGGAGACACATTTTACCTGATGAGGCTTTAATTCAAAGAATTGTTAGATCCATTTCTTTAGTTCAGAAGTTCAACTTTGGAGCCTGAAACATACCAGTTTGAAAAATATTTTTTAAATAGCTGACATGATTTATTGTCTGTATACATATGCTGAAGGCAATGTGTTCTCTATCATCGGTTCAGCTTGAAAACAGAGCACCATCAAGAACAGGGAAACAATGTCACCGATAAATAACAGGCTATTGTAATATAATTAAACAACAGTTCAGAGCAGTTCAAGGACACATGTGGCTACTTTGATGTTTGAGTTGCTCTTTGAATTTAAGTGTTTTGTGAAACTATGAAACTATGTAGCTTCTTTTTAAAACATGACTTCTGTATGATTTAATTGTAGAATATTAAATGAAGCAATTTTAATTTTTATAATATATATGGGCTGGACAGTGGGGCTGCATATGGGATGTTATAAATGTACCACTTCACTTTCCTGCAGAGTCTAACACCTGCAGTGGACCCTCCAGAGCTGGACTCTGCCTCGCACAGAGAGAGCGCCTTCTCCATTGGCTTCACAGATCTCAATGGTGAGTTCTCAGTCTCGATGATGAAGCAAGATCAGTAGATAAAGCTTCATTTCTACTTTTCAGGTTGGCAATGTTGCACAACCAAGAGTCACATTGTCCAGCATGCAAATGGGTCGATCAAGAACTGAGTAATTTGAAACCTAAACAAATATTCCAACAAATACAATTTTAACATATTTAGTGCAGCTTTAACTAAATCACAGTACTGGTTGATCTGGGGAAATACTGTACTGTATGTGGTACTTAATACGAGTCTGAAATAGTGAGATGGTTAGATAGTGAAAGATAGTGAAAAGTGTAAAGTTCAATAAATATGAAAACATTAGATAAGATTAGATCTAGTTTTTTGTGACTCACATAAATCCTTTAAACTCCATATGGAAATGGCAGACCCCACTTACAATGTTTGCTGCCATACAGACAGGAAATGACAAAATGTCAATTCATTTAATGAAATTCAGTGAAGTCACTTTAAATTTTTGCACTCATCTCTGTGTGGCTGTGTACTGTCTTTATATGTTCCTACAGAGTCCCTTAATGAATTGGAGGACCATGACCTGGATGCTCTGGTAGCTGACCTTGGATCCAAATTAACCCTACAAGATTTCCCCACTCATCAACAGAACAGCAGTCTTACAGACAACCAAACTGCACCTCTCGCTATGACTCAGGATGCTGAGGCAGCAGCTGCCTCTCTTCTACCACCAAACAATGAATCATCTAAGGTGTTGCAGGTGGTAATCCAAAATGTGATCCAAAAATAATCATAAAAACAAGCATAAAATTTGATGAACGTGAAAAAATGTAAATTTCCCTCTATATCAATGTTAATAATTGCAGAGAGAACCACAGACAAAGGCAGATAAAATTAAACTGGCTCTGGAGAAGCTAAAAGAAGCCAAAATTAGAAAGGTAAGTCAATAGCTTCATATCAAACATGCATGTAATTACATACGTGTACGGCTAACTGACCTCTTTGTTCTAGCTGATTGTAAAGGTGCTGATGAGCGACGGCAGCTCCAAGACTATGATGGTGGACGAGAGACAGACGGTGAGGGAGGTTCTGGACAAGCTGTTTGAGAAAACACACTGTGACTGTAGCATCGACTGGAGCCTGTGTGAGACCAATCCTGAGCTGGAGATAGGTGAGATTATTGTAACAGAATCATCAGAATCATCATTATGTGTACATACAAAAACACATGCAAGACCCCAGTCACAAAAGAGTCCACATATTTCAAGCCTGCAGAAGACTAATGTCCACTTTGACAGAAGTTAAAGGAGTTTCTGGCTATTGTTTGTCTGGTGTCTTATCTTTTCAGAAAGAGACTTTGAAGACCATGAATATTTAGTGGAGCCTCTGTCTGCGTGGACTCGTCACAGTGAAAATAAAATCAGCTTTATGTTAAGACCTCAGAAGTATGTGATGTTCACTGACCCACAGGTGAGCATGAGCAAGAAGTGGTGTACATACAATACTATTTCTTAGTCACACAGGAGCCAACACTCAGTCACCTAAACTGAACCTTTCTTGTCTCTTCCTGAAGCTATTTTACATGCGGAAGAAGAAGAAGAAGGTCTGCTCCAACAAGATCAATGAGGGAGCTAAACAACTTTTACTCAAGGTGGTTTCTTTTTTTTTTTTTTTTCCTTTT
>OMLM01020587.1:136700-150679 GCA_900302695.1 Helostoma temminkii | reverse complement strand
AAAATTGTTCTCAAATATATATATAATGGAGTATCGGTATGATATTTGTCTAAAAGTAAGTAAGTCAAAGTAAGAAGATCATGGAAATATTTAAGTACAGTATAATTGGTACATAATTAAATTTGCTTTAAAAATGTACGTTACTTTCCACTACTAGCTGTGTGTGCACACTGGGGACACCTGTGACATGCAGTGATTTCACAGCTGATGAAACTCACCTTGCCCCAAACTGGGAGGGGAGGGGGTAGGAACAGCTAGAGGGACACCAACTCCACTGCCACTCCCACTGTTCTCCCTGCCACCACTACCACCACTGCTGCCGCTGCAGAAACAAAATGTGTGAGACAATGTTAATTCCACAATGGTTGTCTGACATCCCATCATTAGTCTACTACATGTCATTCTGTGATAATATCACCGTCACTGTGGCAACACATTCACAGCTCTGTGAATAAGGTGTCTGGCACATTCACACATTGGCACTGGATGTAAATCTGGGAGCACAGTTATACTGTGTAAGAAAAACTATATAACAATAAGCCAAAGGAAGAAAACGTCAGACTCTGGGAGTAATCACAGTCTGCCAAAAGATGCTGATGGTAAAATCTGAGCACAATAAATACATTACTGCATTACATTTGTAACTTAAGCGTAGTTATAAACAAATGAAAGCAGATACAAAATACAAGGTTTTAACTCATATAAGATAAACGCTTCACAAACAACAGCATCCAATTTGCAAGACATGGTGACAAACAGGGTAACTATATTTTCATGGTCTACTGTGATTAACTCTGTAATCTAGAACAATAGAGGTGAATAAACTAACTTAAAGCTTTAATGACTTTTTTACAGTGGGTGGACAGTAGCCCTATATTTGCAGTTGCACATACATATTTACTAAGTTTGGCAAAATTAAGTATAAAGATAAGTATAAAAAATAGGAGACTGTGGTTCAGGAGGTAGAGTGGGTCATTTACAAGCTGGTAGTGTGATCCCCTGCTCTTGTACTGTAGAAGTGTGCTTGAGCAAGATACTGAGCTCCAAATTGCTCTACACACTCAGGGCAGTACCTGCATGGTAACTTACAGCTTGTGACTATATGTGTGAATGATGGGAAATTGTAAAGCACTTTCACATAAAGTGCTTTACAATTTTCCATGCTCTCATGTAAATGCAGCCATTTAACAAAAAATAAATAAATAACTAAAACTGCAACAAACTTAGCCACTTGGATTTTTTGTCAGTAAACTTATGACTCCAATTAAATTTTTTAAGTTACAGCATATAGTTATCCTAAATAACACATTATTGCCAAGCAAAAACTAAAGTTAACACATGCCAATAATATATAGAGCATAAATACGGGTATGCAACATAGCAACAGTTTAACTTGTTATGGAAGAAAAAGCAGAGGTGTTACCAATAACATTAATGTTAGTGCTGGTCTCCAGGGCATGTGCTGAATCAACAAATACATTATGAGAACCCTTAAACAGCAGCAGCTACAGTAAATGCCATGACTACCTTTTTTGTTTTACACCTGTTCTCTGCTTTTTCTACTGTGATGTGTCTTCTCGAGTTTAGTTTCCTACTTCCCAGTATATACATAAATATGCCGGTATATACACAATACTGTACCAAAATGTATTAATTACAGCCCTAATAGATAAAACAAAAAAAGACGACAAACAAACAAAGAAAGAGGGAATAAGTTAAAATACCACTTAAACAAGAATGGTCTGTCATTATTTACTTATTTTTGAGGCTTTCCTAGTTTAAACTTCACATTCTAGTTAAATTGTGGATAGGACAGGAAGAGAGGTGTGTGTTACCTGTGTGTCCTAGGCCTCTGGTTGAGTGAGGCTGTGCGTGCAGGGCTGTGCTGGCTGCCCAGTCGTGCCGGGCTCGTCATGTAGTCATTAGGCACCACAGGAGGCTTCACTGGCTCAAGTGTCTTGTAGGGAGTGTTACGCCTAGTCATAAAGATAATTCATTCTCATTACTCTCATGAAGTGACACAAAACAAGACAGTCAGACAGTCTTTTGAAACTGAAAAATGTATGATTTATCTCAGCAAATAGTGATACACAATAGTATCACAATATATTGTGATCTTTACCCCAAGGTACCGCGACCAGCCATTGGGGGGCTTGGGGGTTTCTGTGTCGGGGGGTTGGTCCTGGAAAGCGTCCCACCTCGGCCTGCTGCATTGTTCCCATGTTGCTAGAAAAGTAAAGATAATTTTACTGCTTTTGTATATTCTGAAAAGCTGACACCAGTGTTTCACCTGCCAGTGAATATTAAGGGCCAATTCAATTTCTCAGTCTTCGCTGTGTCTGGTAATTACTTAATTTTTACTTAATCTGCCAGTCATGTTTTATATTTCGTGTTGCTATTTTTCTTACAGTTACGTACAATACATACTGATCAGATGTGCAGATTGTAAATGGTAATTGGTCACATTAAACATTAAAACTGTGAACATTAAACTTGAACAGGGACCAGAAAGAGTAAATATAATTATTTGGTTCATGCAAATGTAATTTTGCAAAAATTATAATTATGCAAGTTTTACTAATCAAATGTTGAATGGGTGCATGGACATCTTGATACAGTAGCTCTGAATTTGATCAGCATATGACAAGAAAGAGAGAAATGCAACCATCTCTTACCTTGGCCTTAAGCCACTGAGTGCAAGCAGGCAAAAAGAGAAGACAGATAACAACATGCTCATTGGTTAGTAGTTAAAAAGAATTGTTTAGTCATTATTATTCATTTGTTTAACTATTCTCTGTTAAGCAATGTTTATATATAGTGTTTATCCAGCACAATGATGAAAATACTAAGTCAGACAGTAGAGAGAATGAATATGAGACAAATGAGACACATAAGTAAATGTTCCACTGGAAAATAAAGGTGTTTTCAAAAGTGTGACAGATTATCTCAGTTCAACAAGCTGCCAGTGTTGCACTGGCAATAGATGGACTGTAGTAATTAGTACTTATTATTTCAACATTTTCTTCTGCTGGTGCTATTATACAATATATTATAAATAAGGCTGCATGTGTACAGTCTGTATTCTACTACTGAATATTTTTTTAGTCCCTCTTTGTAAATGAAACTTAAAGAGCAGAAAAGGGAAACTTCCACTGTACTCCAGATTAAAAATTTATAATAAACAACTCATCAGCCAGGTTTGTGTGTATATTCTGTTTGTGTCAGTGTCTAGACGTGTGTTACAGACTCTAATCAGAATGAGAGTCACTTAAATCTTAAAGCACACTAGAAATAATGAGCAATGGCTGAGCCTCAAGCGGCTGTGCTGATTTTTTAAGTGTTGCTCAGAAAAAAGAAAAACAGGGTCATAAAAGCACAGTGAGGTCATAAATAACAGCAGTGAGGTGTTGAGCCTGTCACACTGGCTGAAACTATGTCACCGTGGTAACTGCCAGCAATGCCAATAAAGGCTATTATGGTGGAGGGGGGAAAGACAGTCATCCGTAAATGTGTGAATGGATCTTTCCATGCTTAAGTCTGACTTCCCATTTATCCACAACGAGTTTCAGGTTGTGTGGATGAAAAATAAATCCTTACTGTACTGCACACTTGGGGGAACAAACTGCAAGGATGGAGTGCTAATAAAACTGATATTTCTCATACAGCATAAACACACCATGTGCATGTAAAAACAACAAAACACAAACATACACATACACAAACACAAACACATACATGCACAGTTAGGCTACTCTCAGCATTCTCTGTGTTTCTACAGTCTAGTCTTTGGTGCAGTAGTGAGTATGAAATGAGATCAGTCCTTCTGAATTATTCACAGATATGTGTAAGAAGAGGATGTTATGGGCAAAAATAAGACAAGAATTATATGATATGCATTTCTGTCTGCACCAAGCTATAAAAATGCAGCTACACAGTGACCACATGTCAGAGAAATCACAAAGAATATAAAATGAACCAATAGCCAGAGAGACTTCAATCCTTAGACATTTCATCTGTCATTAAATGACAATCTAAAATGTAGTTATTAAAAAAAACTACCCTTTATAAATTAAAGGGGTTTCCCAAATGTAGACTCCCAAAATGAGTCATCCTACAGATGTCTCAGTGATGTATTTTTAAGTGAATCATGTTTTTCCTAAGCGGGCGTATCTAAAAAAACAAAAATAGGTTGAATATTTCTTGCATCTATACAGATCTGCATTGATTTCTGCAGAGATCGTTTGCAGCATTCATGAATGATGCTTCATTTGCATAGTGGGCCATGCCAAATGTGTCTCAGCATGAGCAGGCTCTCGGAGAAGGAAACACTAGCTTCTGAATTTGAATCAGGGAATCAGTGTTTGAAAATCAGTGGACAGCCACTATCTCAATAGATACAGACAATGGAAGACGCAGGGGATTCATGATACCATTACACCTAGTAATGCTGTATAAAAGGGGAAAAAAAAGAAAGGCGGGACCATGTGGAGAGAAATAAAAAAAAATTATGAAAATGAGAAAAGTGTTGAAAGAATATTTAACCACAATTCAATTGGAGACATAATGGTCCAAGTAACACTTGGCTGAGACGGCCCTTTCTTACTAACACTCTGGACTCTTTACTCATAAACATCTACACTCCTAATAACTTCCAGCTTAGGAAGTTGTTAGCAAAGTTCCTGTACTAAACCACCTAAAAGGCCAGTGTATTGATTAACCTGCTGTATGAGTTGTTGTGTGCAAGTGTATTAGGAATGTGCAGAGTGGCAACAACACTGGAACTCAAGGTGATAAACTGCCACAACAATCTGGTTGTGGTGAAGCTAGAAAAGTGTAGCAGCTAAAAACTGAGCTTTAAATTTGAGTATAGTCAGTTTGATTTGTGCTACAAGAAATTTGGGTTTTTATTTCGACACAAGATTACATATTATTTTGACATTAAAAACAAAATTATTCTTACTTTGACTCCATGTCCCACGTCATCCAGCAATGTGTAGTCAATGGGTTTTCGAATGTAGCGCACGGGCCGCTCCATGTTTCCTGGGGCGATGATCTTGTGGGTGCGAGAGGTGTTCTTATTTGTGGTAAGGATGCCAATCTCCCGACGTGCCACCTTTTCTTTATGAATGTCAACGGTCTGTAGAAGAGAGAAATGACAGGATATGAAAGATGGGAAACAACACACATTCAGGGTTTACTCAGCATATTGTATATACTCAAAACTTTACTAATGTATTCGCTCCAACTTGGCTCTGCCAATTTAGACTGCCACTATTAAAAACATCATTTCAGAATCTGTCTGACAGTGTTCAAATGAAATAGGAACAACACTGGCCATGTGTGAAACATGCAAACATTTGAGGTCCCTCAGGGCTCAGTTTGAAGCCTCATATTCTTTTTATCATTGCATATTCGACTTGATATCTCATGGCTCCCAAATATTCTTTTTATTTACTATTAAAATCTTTTATTTTTATTTAAGTATAATGTATTGGACATTATTTGAGATGTACAGAAGCAAAGCCTCCCATTGTTTAGACAAACACTGGGTTCATCATTCTGAGCTGGCCTACACCCTGGGGCCGTTTTGATGAAGCTATGCTTTAACCCGCTTCATCCAAAACCCACTGAAAATACCAGTGACCTCTATTTCTTCAGTGATTACAGTCATCCCTCACAGCACCCACTCACAGCAGCTTTCTGCGTGGACTGTCCTTCTATTCATGAATGATGGATGAAACTGGAAGGAGTGAGAGAAGCAGGTAAAGAAATAAAGCTGGTGAAAATTTGGGGAAGAATGAAAAAGGATAGATTCTAATCCTAATGTAATATCCTGCATTTCTGCACAAAAGATAGTCAATAAAAAACATTTTAATTGAATATAAAGCTTTAAATGCATGTGTGTGGGAGCATGATTGCAAATATATGTGCACTTGAATATGTGTGTGAGACCCACACAGCAAAACTCTCATACTCTCATACATGCCTGTGTATTTGTGTATGTCAGTACTGCATGCAAGATATATATAGACAACACGCTAGGTTTTTTTAGGAGAGGAAACTGAGGTGACACGCCCAGCTTCATCTGGGAAGTAAGAAAAGAGACCCGCCTATTTCCTGCCACTGATGGGTGAGTAGAAGGGGAGTGCAGATTAGAGAAAATGAGAAGAAAGAAACTCATAAGCACAGAGAGTCACTAACAGAGACAACTGGACAAAGATAGAGACAGTATATTCTGTTTATCAAACAGAAAATGAAAGACAAAGGGAGGTGGTCAAATGATAGATAGTTTTTAATTTCTACTTTACAGTAGTCAGATTTACACCAACCTAATTTAAACACAAAGTGCAGCAAGCAACAAATGCTGTGACAGCACAATCTGTGTCTGGTCTGTTTTCCTGGAGCAAATTAATCTTGACAACAGGAAAAATGCGACAGAAATGTAACAATTATGATATACATATGTGGATGATTACTGGGCTCTGTCAGCTTCATTTCTGCATTTCCTTTGCACACAGTCTACTAAACAGGTTTTTATGAAATATCTAGACATAAATGTTACCTAATCGTGACGACACGCCACTATCTGCTTTTCCTGTGCTCTTGCAAGCTCATTTTCTTTTGTAATCTCTTTACTTTATAATAAACATCTGGCTGTCTGCTCAATCTCTGCAGTGTGTCTGTGAAAGCAGATGGCACAGCTGTAATGTTCACTGCTGGATCTGACATATATCTGGTAGTTTGAGCTTTATAAACCTGTACTAGCAATGATTATTGTCTGCAGCCCAGTGGGACAAGCTAGATTTGTTTGTCCATGAGATTCTAAGAAGTGTCAACAGATGTGTGACCTCATACATCGATGATCTCATTTCTGACTTGATAACATGTCTGCAAATTCTACTGTGAACAAAATAATAACAGCCTGACAAATGTCTGGATTTGTGTCTGTTTTTCATATAATCTTAAATTGTAGGTATATTCTGCACTTCAGAGCATTTGACCATTTTAAATATAGTCTGCTGCGCATTAATGATGCCAGAGGAATGGATGAAATAGAGTCAAAGAGCACAACTGGGTCACTGTGTTGATGAATGACAATTTTGAAGATAAATCAAAAAACAAACTGGCAGACAGTAGCACTCAAGGAAAAGAAGAGAGGAACAAAGAAACAATGGAGTCAGAAAGAAGCAGTTGTGTTTTGTTCTGTTTGCACTGGTTTGGGTTCACACATGTAATTTCATACAAAACCATTCAATGTAAGTAACACACAGAAGAGAAATGGACCACCACAGCTCTAATTTAATTGCACCAGAAGTAGTAACATTTCTTGTATAATTTTGTGACAGTCTCCTCTGTTGTGGGCTTTGAAGTCCTACGGAGATGGGACTTTGAATTTGGCAGCTATGTTTGGCTACCTTCTCTTTCTAATCCAATTTCAACTCTTTTAAGTCAAGACAATTTGCACATCCTACGCCAGAAAAATACTTGGCACACCCAGACAAAATACAATTTAATTTCTTGAACACACCACTACTAGAATAATGAATTCATGCCCTAGGGGGATACCTGGATTCATGGTTGTTGTTTAGTCAGAAAACCACCAGGAGCACTAGAATGACAGAGGTGCATATTCTATGAAATAGGCCAACACTGTAGTACCCTTACATGTCCTAGTTGGAACAACAAGCATCAGACAAAAAATATATAATAAATAAAACACATGATACATGCAGTATTTTCACATGCGACACAATGAAAAGTACATAAGAAATTAATAATCTTAAAGATGGTTTTATTCCATTCATGGTTGAATGCAGCCATTTTCCTGCTCTGAAAAGTCAAAATGGCTGCTCTGAAACATAACTGTTTTCACCATAATAGACTGAAGCTGATGTGAATGTCTTCCTTGATAGACACGCCAATCACCAGATTGTTTTAACACCGAAGGTAATTTAAAAACATGATGCTTTCCAGACAACTCTGGTAAGTATTTTTCCCTGTGATTTCTAAGTAGATTTATGGATGTTTGTTTGCAAGACATCTGCAACAATGACACCCTCTGGGAACAAACTGTTAGTCACAGTGAATGATATCAGTATAGCTTTCATGTCAGTGTGTTAGTTGACTGACTTGAACAAGGAAAATGATTTTGACTCAAATTCACCCAAAGCAGTATATTTGTCTCCTGGGTGAGACTGTTGTCTTTCTCATTTATTTTTGTCAAAAGTCTAAAATCTAGTCTGGAATGATCATTAAACTCCCAGAGACCACGGGGAATATTTTATCCCCAACCTTCCCCCATAATGGTTTAGAGAAAAATGCTCTCTGTCCCACGTACAGTTAGTGACCATGCTGACTCAACAGTTTCTGTACCAATGTGCTGTCGAATCTTCACATTAGTGTGAAAATATTAAAGGGGTACACATAAAACACCAATGATCGTGTCTTAAGGATCGATAAAAGACTTTCACTGTTCTTCATTAGACTGCACCTAACTCCATCTATCAATCCTGCAGCGTGTAGAGTAAAGCGGGAGCTGAAAATGCTAACCAGGCGAGAGTGCTGGTGTCAGGATTTCACTTCATCCCTGACAAGCTTAATGAAGCACGCAGGGAGGGGACAGGGACATTCACTAGCTTATGGAGGGGGCGGCACAGAGAGAAGGGGGAAAGACAGAGAGAGGTTTGCTGATGAAGCAAGACGGACTGAAGAGGGGCTGTGGAGGTTTGGCAGCTCCATGTCCATGCCATTTTTGCCTGTTTCTATAATGTGCTAATGTGCCACTGCGCACTTCAGTGTAAGTACATAGAATAATGTCAGTCAGTGGGCAATTATTGTTGTTAAACGGGTTTTATCTACAGAAGACAATCATTCACAGTCACACATCCTTGTCGTGTGAGAATATAAACACGTACTGTATGTCTATGTGTATCTTCCAAAAGCGGTGCGTACCTGGGAGATGTGGTTGATAGATGACTCCATGCGTCGTAGTTGAGAGGCCTGGATGTCCAGCAGCTGCAGCACATTGTTAGCTAAGGCATTAATCTGGTAGGCCACGCTGGCCAGAGACTGGGTGGTGTAGGCCTTCGTCTCCTCCAGGGCCTTCTTTTTGTCTTGAGCCTGGTAGTGAGAGGGAAGAAGGACAAAGAAAAAGAGGCATCAAAACCAAATGGAGAAGCTGGCAGAAGGAAGTAAAGGTAGGTAAGACAACAGGAAACTCAGCACTGTAGTTGTTACTCTTCTGTCAGTTGAGAATGAGACTGCAATTTACTACAGGCAGCAGTGTTTGGCACGATCATTCACAATCTTTTTAAATAACACTGCTCGGTTAAGGTATGCAGGGAACAAGAGTTTATGATTCTCAGAAGGAACAATGTTGTGCAATGCAAGGCAGCCTGGAACTGGACAACAATAACTCCCAAATAACTTTAAAGAAGAACGTGGGACAGGTGCATGGTGGGAGTTAAGCCAGTGCACAGGAATGCCAAGACATTTCTTTGGATCCCGAATCTCTACAAGGCTGTGCAAACCATCTGTTTCTGGACACCTTTAAATAGCAGAGGGACCGAATGGGTATATTTATAGTTTGAATACAAACCAGGGATAAAGCAGCCACTCAGAATCACTCTGACAGTCTTTTTCAGGGAGCAGCACTGACAGTTATATTCAGCATAAATTACAGCAGGTTAAACTTCCAACAGAATCAAACTAATTAAAAAGTCTCAAAATATCCTGCATAGAAAACCCCTGGCAATAATAGCCTACATCTCCGCACTACTGTTCATGCTGGATCTCTCCCTCTCTTGCTCACTCTCTTCTGCTATGAGATATTACATTTCATATTAAGCTTACAAAATGGTTTTTGTAAGAGCTCCATTTGGGATTCCTTTTTGTGAAGCACCAGACTCAACCTTAACAATGCGGTGCAATAGTCATTTCTGGGTGTCATATCAGACAGAACAGTATGCTGCTGGAACATCGTGTAACTCATGAGTCATGAATGAAACAGCCATGAGTCAGAGGGGTATCAAGTGAGCTAAGAGAGGGATTTGGTGGACCGACATCACTAAAATCCTCTCTTATGATTAGGTACCTGGTTATTCAGACATCTTATTACAGAGATGACCAACACTCAGGTTCTCCTAACCTGAGTGTTGGAAAATAACTGATGCAGATTGGTCCCTTTAATAACTACAGTATTGTGCAAACTACAAAACAAAAAAAACATTTAACAAAATAAAGACAGTTAAGTTTAAATTTAGTATATTATTTTTTGTATATGTAAATGTTAAGAGACAGATACACATCAATAGCAGCAAAGTGCCAGCTGTGCCCCAAAAACAGCAGCGTTCATTACTTAAAGAACTCAAAGAGGTGGTATTTTAATACACAAAGGTCTTAAGAAAGCTGACATCTGCTTTCATGCCACTGATCACTAGATTGGGTGACGGTCTATCAGTTTTTCAAATGGCTTATTTCAAATGTCTCATCCAAAAATGAAAAAAACTTCTGTTGTTTTCCTGCTACACAGATGTGGATTTACATATCAGAGCTGTCAGTGTGGTGTTTTGTACAAATTTGTTATTTCAGTTAATAGTGTGAATAAGTAAAGGAGGGTTTATACAGATTTATCTTACATAAAGATAACAGGTTTTTACTTTACATCTATGACAACAGTACAGTATGTGACAAAGTTGACAAAAATGAACTTTACATTGAAGAATACTTTTTACTTTTTACTTTTTACAATGCTAATGCACACTATGTGAGTCTTAACCATAATGGTATGCAGGATTTCTTTACTCTTCTCTTTTTGTGTTTGTAAAGACAATATTAAAACTATCAAATATCATACTATTATCTTTTGTGGAAGTGTATGAATTCTCAAAAATACTGTATACATTTTTAATTGACAGGTTACATGCAAAGATTTGTGACAGACAGTGGTTCATTTTGTTTTGTATAAACTAAAGAGATGGTCTGATTACATAAAAACAACTTCAAAAAAAACTCTTACTGCATAAGAAGGTGGATTCTTTATACTGTGACAGTTTTCCTAAAATTACATTTAGAAGGTTCACAATATATCAGCTTGCTTGCAGTGTTGTTATATATCGTAATATACTTAATCATAACCCATGTATTGTGATATGTGTCGCATTGCCAGGTTCTTGCCAATAGCCCTGGTGTGTACAGTATACATAATGCTAGATAACGCTTTAAGTGTCCCTCAAGAAATTATTCTGGAGAAGAATGACTTTACGGCTACTTATCACCTTGACAATCTGTAATAAACAGACAATATTCTAAATATTGCAGCAAATGGCTCTAAAAAACAGCAAAAAACAGGGCGAAAATCACCAAGTTCAGTATAAACGTTTCATACACAGACTAAAAAAGAACCTAAGTATATGTTAATGAGTCTCAATTGTGCACAAAAGTATTAGGCACTCTCTGTCTCAATCAACTACACATGAATGGATGCCACATCATTGAAGGTAATAAATGAAGATATGTCTACTTAGATACAGCTCAGTCCTTACTTATTAGTTGAAATATGTGACTCATTCATGTCATAACATGCCAGGTTATAAACGTATGTAATGTGACAAAGGCCAAAATCATTTAGTAAAATGTTTTTCACTAAACCTTTTCCCCCATTATTCACATTTCACTTCACGCAGTGTGAAAGTGTGAAGGACACATCAATCACATGTAAAAATCACATCTAAGAATGTCTGCTGTCAACATCTCAAGTGTGGTTTTTCATTTCCTTTAGCTGTGGCTTCATATGAATTTCAAAGCATCACAGTTTGTGCCATGGGAAACAAATATAAAATTACTAAATTGTGAGCATCCTCAGTCAGCAGGAAAGACAACAATTTAGAGTTGGGGCGCAGGAAGCATTATTCTAATTATTACTACAGTTTTCTGTAGGTTTATGAATGAAACCACATAGGTTTTTACCTACTAGTGGAACAGAAAGCTCTATCTTTCTTCTAATCTAGTGCTCCTAACATTTAATATCCACACAGAAATCCAAAGTACCACTTCGAGTAAAGATGTATAAATTCGTTACCTGGTTTCCATTCTGTAGCCATGCAATTTAACCTCTAACACACTGCTGCTAATAGCACATACGTTTACCACTACAAGAATAAGACGTCCTTTTAAACTCTCCTTGTCAAATAAACTAAGGGAAATGTGAGACCTTAAATAAAATTTGGTAATAGCACAATCATTGAGAAGAACATTACAGGATGAGCGCACTGCCACACAGAGCCATGTATTAGTCAGGATCTAGTACATGTGCATTCAAGCAGTGTAACCTACATTGCATTTCTGAGGACAAATGGGGTAAAGCGATCTGACAGGTTATTATGGCATAAGTGTGTGTTTTCTCAGCACCACAGTCACAAAATGACCATGCTGGAGCACAGTGGGGTTTCTGCTTTGTGCCTCCGTCAGCAGGCACTGCTGTTCACACTAGACCCTTTAGTGTTACAGCGCACACTCTCTCACCCACATTTACTCTCTCACTGTGGCAGAGTGGTATAGTGATGACATTAGGCTGCAAAATCACACTGTAAAACGAGAAAAAACATCCAGTCAGCTAATAATATGCTTGTTCCTATTCCATTTTACAGGTGAAGTAAAGCTGCCCCTCTGGACCAAATGATGGACACTGATCTTAAATACAGTCTGTACATGCAAAAACAAGCAGACACACCTATCATTAACCTGCACCATGAATTTGATTACAAGAAAATGACCCATGGACATGCACTGGAGCCATGTTTTCAGCACCGCAGCTCTGCATCAGCCTTACCTGACTTGTATTTCTCCCTGAAAGTCTTTCAGGACTTGGCCTAAATAATGACATCCACTAATAAGCAACCTATCATCTGAGAGATGCTTGGAGCCTGTGAAACTGGCTAATGGGCTAATAGTAAGTTTCTAGTGACTAAACATCATTTTCTATGTTTTCTATTTATTTTCTATTTCTTTTATAATGAGGTACATCAAATATCAGTAAATGCTTATGACGAAGTGATTTTATAGAGATGTGACTTATGTGACTTGAATGTGTGACGTCTGTAAAAATGGATAGTTAGCTTAATGTCAATAAGCCGAGGTAATATTCAGGTAACATTAATGCAGTGACAAACCATTTGGTCATAACAACGACACACCCTCTGTAAGTCCCTAGCAGCTTTCAGCACATCGAGTGTAGCGTTTAAATGGGGCAGGGCTCCAGTAAACCCGGGCCAAGCAGCCGAAATGAGCAAATAAAGAGAAGCGGGCTGGTACCACGGCACCGAGCCGCGGCTGATCCTTTACGGCGACAGAAACCCCAGTACGTGCAGCTAGCGGTTTGAAGATCCTGTCTTTAAGACCAGCATTTCCTGTCCCTGTGGTTTCACTCACTTCTACTACAGCACCGCAGACACGACGATAAATGTGCCAAATTTAACCCCAGTAAAGCGTCTCTTACCTGAACATAATTGTTTTCACAGTATTCCGCAACCCGGGACAGATTCTGGTAGCTTTCCACCAGCGCTCTTTTACCGGCAGGGATTTCCTCCTCTAGTAGCATTTGTAGCTCTGCCATCTTACATCCCTTTGCATTTCTCTCCTCTCTGTCTTTCTCAGTGAGGCGAGGCGGTGATGCTGTGCTGTGTTGCTGAGAAAGGGGCTCCCCCGCCTGGCATTGTGGGGCCGCTGGCCTCCGATTCACAACAGCCCGTGACAAATCGCAGCTACGCCATAAATGGTGAGCGCTGATTGGCTGAGAGGCCGAGGGAGAAGAGCGGTGGACCAATGACATTTCACAGTGATGGCGTCCGTAATAAAGCTATAATAATCATGTTGTAATTATCCATTAATCAAGTGGTAGTGGTGGTAATAATAACAACAACAACAATTATAATAATAATTATTATTATTATTATTATTATTATTATTATTATTATTAGAAC
>OMLM01020587.1:104997-132772 GCA_900302695.1 Helostoma temminkii | reverse complement strand
AAGAGCAATTCATTATTCCTGTCCACATATAGTAGCATAAAGAAACAGAAAAATATGGGCTACAAGTGTAGTTATTAGTCATAGTATTGTGTTAAAGGAATAGTTTAAAGGAAACTAGTTTTTGTGCTGATTAAGCAAAGCATTCATTACATGCCAATGTGTGAGCTAGGCTAGCTGTTTCCTGTCTTTATTCTAAGTTAAGTGAAATGTCTCCTGCTTCCTGCTTTGAACAGGACTTACATGAGTGCGGTATCAATAGCCTTGTCTTATTCTAGACTGCAACTGTTGTTTACTTACATACAAATCTTTACATGT
Source organism: Helostoma temminkii (assembly GCA_900302695.1). Classification (NCBI taxonomy): domain Eukaryota; kingdom Metazoa; phylum Chordata; class Actinopteri; order Anabantiformes; family Helostomatidae; genus Helostoma; species Helostoma temminkii. Next base: position 132,457 of record OMLM01020587.1, on the reverse strand, counting down.
TAAATACAAGGGCTAAAAAACATTGCAGATATACCATAAACAACACAATGATTTATTATTATTGTGTAGACAGACAGTGACATATTACAGTGTGTATTTTGTGCTGTCACACCTTTCAGATCATAGTGATGCTGTTTCTGAGAAGAACCACCGATCCACAGACTCAGATAATGAGGAATTCTGTGACTCAATGGAACATCCAGCCATGGAAGAGGTGTTCATCATATAAAACGTGATGTTACAGTGATATTCATTAGTTTACAATATTCTGACCTGTTAACAGCTATTCAATTTGTGGTGAACTCTCATTTTTTTCATATAAGCGGACATCCGCATCGAAAGTTCATTCACCTGGATCAAGAGTTGCCTCAATGAAGCAAAAGGACCAGTGGTTTGAGAGCAGCACCACTCTGAATGGAGGAGAGGATCAAGTACTCACAGGGATTAGTTCAAGCAGACACAACAGCTCCTTGTCAAGAAGAGGGAGAGGTGAGACTACCCTGACACTGTATGTGGATGTAGTTCAGTGTCCTAAGCTTTTAAAGGGATCAGATAAATTGCATTTTGTCTCTTTAATCTGGCACATTCTGACTTCTGTTTCAGGATCTCTGTCACCAGTGGGTGCCTGCAGCTCCCAGATGTGTGTTAGTGCAGATGCTAGCTGCTGCTGTGTGCCACAGAACAGACATCCTGCCAGTGCCCCCAGGGGAAATGTCAATGAGCAAATAGCTACAGCTCTGCTGAGGCTGCAGCATGACATGGCCGATGTGTTGCACAGACTACACACTTTGGAGGGTCTCAGTGTGTCACAGGTGAAAGACCAGCGGTGTAAGACAGCAATGCCCAGACTATATGACAGAATCTGCCTTTAACAACATCTAATAACAACACACTTATTATTTTTGCCATCACACGTGTGAGATTTTTAAATTTTTATTTGAGATGAAAATTGAAAAATAATTTTTCATTCAAGCATGTGTACTATAATGTAACATTGTTGACAGGGCAATTTATTACATATTCTTTAATAGATTTCTGTATATTTCAGTCAAGATCACCTTCAGCAAGGCAGGAGGAGTCCCTACCAGTAGCAAGAAAGGTCCTAATAAACATATTTATTAGTTATTAGATTTTGTTTTTTATTTATTTTTTCATTCTGCAGTTTTTTTACCAATTAGTATTTAATCAGAAAACAAACAGTGCCTTTGATATATATATATATTTTTGGTTTTTATAGTTCCTGAGACCGTCCTGGTGGCCTTTTGACTTCTCTCCACTCACAGTGATGTTAACTGCGCTCTGGCCACTGATTGCCCATTGGCTTGTCCAGCTTTATTTGCAGCGTAGGAAAAGGTAAGCAACATTAAAAGTGTCCTAGACTGTTGTCAGTAATTGCACATTTGTTTTTTTTGCCATACCACAGAATACTAAAACTCTGTTCCACCTTTTTTCTCACAGGAAAATCCCCTGACCTGTCTGATGTCAGCAAAGAACACGATGAGATGAAATTGCTGCACTTTTGTTGCTTTGTGGCTTTATAAAGTCACCAACTCAAATTGAGGCACCAGTAGAAATAGAAAGGCTACCTTAGAGAAATCAGTGGTCAGAGAGGAGTTTAAAAGGAGATGCTGCAGTATAGGCTAGCATTTTAACTTTACGGATACTTTTGTAGGTGCTTAAGAAACAGAAGATTTATACATTATTAATGCTTATTTATTTATTCTTATTTATTATGTATGTTATGTATGTTATGATATGAAGTTAATGACTACAGTACATTATTACATGTCACTTTATTTATTGTACATTGTATTGTTTATTTAGGATTCTGTGCATATTTATTTTCCAAAGAATGATATTGAAATGATATTTATTATTTTAAATACACAAATACTAAAGGGCATTTCTTTTTAGACCAAATACATATTTATGGTGACAGATAGTTGTAGAAAGTGTATTGTTTTATAGCGATATTACTAAAAAATGCAACATAGCAGAAAAAGAGAGATACAGACGATCCATATATACAGTACATATATATATATATATATGATATATTATGTTTCCTGTGACCTTGGAGATTGTCCAGTTTAAACAAGGTTACAGCACTTTCAAATATACAGTTATTAAATGTCCACATATAGTATGAAGCAACATGCAATAAACACGTTCTGGGAATAAACACGGTTATTGCGGTGAGTCTTTTATTTTGTTGTTCGGATTTGAGAATAAAAATATCTGTATCTTAGTGTCTGTATATAACACACCGAAAGACGCGAAACATGGCCAAACTGTGCGGAGAATCATAGATAAAGCCAGAGAAGCAGGAACTGTGTTTATCTATTAAAGGGGGACATGTTTCGGTAGAGCCACAAAATATGTCACAACAATATTGACGTTATATCCGGTTTGTTCTCAGCTGCTGGGCTGTCGTTGGAGTTCGCAGTCGGACATGCTATGTCTGCTACAGAAAGTTTAGTGAAAGAAACACACTCAATGACAGTGGTATAACTTGAGTAGCTTAGCGACCATCTTAAAATCAAAATGTTTTCTTTGTCAATGACCGTGCAGCCACAGGTAAGACAGACGTGAGGCTTAGCTAACATTAGCATTGTTGTTGTTATGTTCTGTCCCGATCATTTCAGGCTGCTAGCTCAGATAACCTTAGCTTGTTCTGTTGTGGCACAGACTACTGTCCACCTTTCGCTTTGGTTTGGGGATTTGAGACAGATGTAAATGTGCATTTATTGCAGTTACCATAATGGCAGCGTTGTAATATTGCTTTTTAATCATAGCTGAAGTGTAAGACAGATGTAAAGTTTACGCTAGTAGCTAGTCTTAAATGTCCTTAGCTCCCAGATGGGAAACTGCGTCAAGCAGCGACATGTTTGACCACTGATGATTGGCATATTCTAACAAATCCAGAGTTTATTATAAAATCAGCATATTTATAACAAAGTGAAAGTAATCGCCTTCATGCTGTTTTACTTCTATTTAGGACTATGTAGTCTTTATGATTCCAGGTAGATGTACGGCAGCTGTGTCTACTAAGAGTCTATGTAAACTGCCTCTGAACAACAGCTCTGATACAAATAATGTTAGGGGTTTGTTAAAATTGTTCCATTAGCAATTGTCTAAACTCTTCATTGTTTAAAGATTGTCTCTAAATCACTGTTGGCTACATGTGATCACAGGTGACTGTACCTTTTAGCCACCTTATCAACGTCCTCCAGTCTCTGAAGAGCTCAGTGGGAAGCAGTAGCAGCACCACCTGTAAATCAAGAAAACACAAGAGTCATGCGTCAGACTCAGATCTGCAATGCACAGAGGTATTCACAGCAACACAATTTTAAGCAAATAATTTATGGTTGCAGCTGGGTGAAATATAATATAGAGCTCGTATGCAGAGTGTAATATTGTGTGTGTGTGTGTGTAGTCGACGGGGAGCCTGCGGGAGCTTGGATTATCAGACTTGGGAACACAGCAGCTGGATGAACTGCTCAGCAATGTGCTACCACGCCTGAGCCCACCGGAGGTTCCACTACCCCTAGATGGTCAGTCAACCTGGAGGACCTCCCATCTCTCTACACACTCCTTTTTCTACAACAAACATGGTGAGAGTACATGACTTGCACACTGACTCTATTCCACTGAAATTTGTTTACATCAGACTGGTGCTGTTTTTTTGAACATGATATAATTGTTCCTCAGTGGAAACTTTGCATGGTAGCTGTGACATTTGGATGCTTCTTGATCACTGAATGTATAGATGTTGCAAAGACCAGCCTCACACACAGTTAAAGCACAGGTCTTGCATTGCTAGAACATTAGTGGAACATCAAAACCGTCAAACCTCCTTATTGTTTAGAGCAGCAAAATTTTGTGAAGAAGTAATTTTCCAATTATTGTGGACAACATTCTGATTTAATAAACAATATAATTAGCCTGATTTGGTTTCAAGTAAAATATGATAGTAAGTAAGATATGATCAATCATCGATGGAGTAAAATTTACCTTAAGTTGAATAAACTTAAGTGAAATTTAACTTTAACTTAAGTTGAATAAACTTAATGGAATAGTTTACTGGGACAAACGGGGGGATAAAGTATTGGGTGTTTTGGCTCGTTTATGCTTTATTCTGGCTGCTGCTGTCCCACATGCAATGAACATAGAGGAGTCACAGCCACAGTGGAGAACATTCACTCACACTTTTTAGTGACTCACCTCACATACTGTAGTTATGCCTGGCCAAAAAGTTGATATGTTGCTAAATTAGCAACTGTACACTGGAAGCTCTGCTGTTAAAACAGAAGCCGATCTCTAGCTACACATCTCTAGCACATAAGATGTGCAGATAACAAACAACACTAGCATGGAACAGGTTGTCACGTACACACACTTACATATTTATGTAATTAAATAGCAGCATTTTGCAGTCATGGAATCGGACAGCCTCACATCACGATTGTGACTTCAGCAGACCAGTATTTTTCAGTTTTCAGGAAACGCGTTGTGCTAAGCCTTTTGCAGAGAATTAAATAGGAGCTACTTTGGGGACGTGGTCAATGTTCATTAAGGGGTTTTGATGCCTCTCATCTTTTGTGATTTAATTTGTCAGCTTCTATGTGCCCTGGGCTGTTGTTGTGAAGCAGTCTCAGGATTAAAAATAAATGTGCCTTCACTTATTATGTTATTATGTAATAAACAACACTTTCCCTGTGTTTCCAGGGTTCATGTGTGGCTCCATGCCCCTGTCAGCTCCAGTTTTTTCCAGGAAGCACTCATCACCCCTTCAGTCTGTCTGCACAGAGTTACAGCACTGGCCAGGTAAGTAAGTAGCTACTGTTGCTAACCCTTCTATTCAGTTGTCATTGATCAACGACTTACCTTAGTTTGTAGGTTATTTTGTTTTCAATCTACATCATATGCTTACTGTGTATTTGAAGTGTTGGTCCAGAGCCGAGGCTTTAAAACTTTAAGGAGCAAAACAAGACGAGTACAGTCAGCATTCGATCGGCCCCTGGAATCTGAAGGCTTCACACCATCCTTTATGAAGGTTGGTACTGAAATATGTTTACATGCTCGACATGCTTTGACAACTGCTTATGTATGTTAGGTTTTATACGTATATATGTAAGACAAGCTGGGAAGTAGTGTCCAGTCCCAGCAGCTGACCCTAAGGGTGGTTGGCCAGATGTAAACCTTTCCTATCTGTGTAAAAATTACAAATAACAAGAGAGTATGTGCTGTAGGGTTTGAGGTGCACAAAGCTTGTCCAGTGTGTGATGACCTTCAGATTAAAGGTGTGATAAAAGTCAACAAGTATTCTGGCTTTGTCAGCATTCCTGTCCAATCTTGCCTCATGCTGTAGGGTTTCCTTACACGTGACAAGGGAATTGACGTGGAAAGTCTAGATAGCCTGTTGAAGAACAAGAACATACCTGATGGACAGCAGGATGCTTTCAAGAGGGGATTTGCTGAGGGTTTCATGAAAGCTCAAGCCTTGACACAACGCACACAAGGTAAGTTTCAATGGAAAAACTTTAATCGCACACCTAGCTAATTTTATCTCATATGTTACTGTTATCAAACAGTGTGTGGAGCTTTCCTGTAAATTTTCAAATCATTCAGACTCTCTGAGGAGGACTCGCCTCATCCTGCTGGTGCTGCTTCTTGTCGGGCTCTATGGTATTTCCAAGACCCCTTTCATATCGGGTAAATGCTCCTATTCTCCTGTAACACTGATTTTCATTTTAATGTCTGAATGTATAATGTATGTTAATAGTATAATGCAGACTAATCAAACATTTTTTAGGACCTAAATTAAATGAACTTATCCTGATATTTTTGCAGACAACAACAAATTGTAATATGTAGTAATGAAGCATGATTTTGTGTAAAGTGTGATTTCGAACTTTAATCTAACAATTTTGGACAGTGCGTTTCCGAACCACATCAGGCCTGGACTCAGCAGTGGATCCTGTCCAGATGAAGAATGTAACATTTGAACATGTCAAAGGGGTAGAAGAAGCCAAGAATGAGCTGCAGGAAGTGGTGGAGTTTCTGAAAAACCCACAGAAGTTCACAGCGTTGGGAGGAAAGCTTCCAAAGGGTAAGGATGGTGGGGTCGTACACTTGATGGAAAGCTGAACAGAGCGATTCTGCACTTACAGTATGTTTGTAATGATATAAGGACTTTTAAAAGTGGTCAGTTGTTTCACTCATTCCTTTCTTCGTCTCTTCCCTTGGCTTACCTTACTTTAGGTGTCTTATTGGTCGGCCCTCCAGGAACCGGCAAAACTCTTCTGGCCAGAGCAGTGGCAGGAGAGGCAGATGTGCCCTTCTACTATGCTTCAGGGTCAGAGTTTGATGAGATGTTTGTGGGAGTGGGAGCCAGCCGCATAAGGAACCTTTTCAGTGAGATTTTTTAATTTTTTATTGTAACAGCCATTTAGAGACTTTTTAAATTGTTTTTGAGGTACTTGGCTTTGCAAAGTTGACTTTTTGTAAAGCAAGGGCTTTGCGATTGTTTCTGCTGAATGTTGTGGTACATTTATTGTTTTGTAGGGGAGGCTAAGGCAAATGCTCCTTGCGTGATCTTCATTGATGAACTTGATAGTGTGGGTGGGAAAAGGATCGAGTCCCCCATGCACCCTTACTCCAGACAGACTATCAACCAACTACTTGCTGAAATGGATGGGTAATCTCTCAAATTATCGGTTGCATTTTACTAATTGGATTAAACTGTCATGATTTGTACACTTTTATGAATAAATGACTACATTGCGACTAAGGTTATACCTTAAAAGTGCTCTGAATTTCTGAATCTTGTGGTGAGAGTTCCAAACAATGACTTGTATGTACCCTGTGATATTATTTTGTAGGTTTAAAACGAATGAGGGTGTGATCATCATTGGAGCAACAAACTTCCCTGAGGCTTTGGATAAGTATGTTTACCCCTGGCTTTGCCAGCGTAAATGTCACAGCTCACACTGCATTTATACAAAATGTCAAGATTTACAACTTCAGTCACAGCTGCCCTGGTCAATAACAGGAATGAACCACAGCTTCAGAGTTGTGTGCTGACACAGTAATTCACTGACAAACTGAACAAATTTTTCAAAACTTCCCATTTAGTGCCCTGATTCGGCCGGGACGTTTTGATATGCAGGTGACTGTTCCCAAACCAGATGTGAAAGGGCGCACAGAGATCCTCAAGTGGTACTTGAAGAAGATTAAAGTGGATCCAGGTGTGAAATAAGCATTAGCTAATCCTGGAATTTGTTAAAATATGTTTTTCTCAAATATATTATTGCTTAAGTTATAATGAACACAATGGTACAGCACAGAACACTGGTATTTTTAAACAAGGTCATATTGTAAGCTGAATAAAAAAAAAAACATATATGCTATTTGTTTTACTTTATGGATGTGTGTCATCTCTGTAGCTATTGAGGCCAGTATTATTGCCCGGGGCACTGTGGGGTTCTCTGGTGCTGACCTGGAAAATCTGGTCAACCAGGCTGCCCTGAAGGCTGCAGTCGATGGGAAAGACATGGTAACAATGAAGGAGCTGGAGTTTGCGAAAGACAAAATCCTCATGGGTGGGTATAAAGCTTTGCTAGTTGCTAACAGTCACCACTTTTGTGTCTCTCTACAATTGTAATTAAATGCTTAATCGTTTTATCCTTTGTATGTTTTCATTTAACATGGCAAAAGATTAGTCTGACCAGGGTCACTCTCATCAGCCATGCTAAGAATGTGGCACTTGTAGGGATGAGGTTCACTTTAACAAATCTGAATCCAGTTCAGAATCGGCTTAATAAATCCAAATCCTTAAAATCCCCTATTGAATCACCACCAGACAAAAGAAGTTCTGTGTCTGGTAGGGATTGAAATCATCTGTGGTCTCTACAGCTGCAGAGGCCAAAATACGAAAACACACTGAAAAAAAGTCATAATCATTCAGGGAATGGCATCTTAATAAACTGCTGGAAACTCGTACTGCTCAAATACTGTGCTGGTCTGAGCATTTGTCTTTCTCCAATTATCAAGTATAACACAAATTCCACATTTAACATGATGAACAGCCGATATTCTAACTAACTAAATGTAAAACATGAATGAAACATTAAACAAAGGATTAAATGCAAAGCTTAACAAATCTGGGTCGAAGTTTTTACTCTTTTTTTTCTTTCAGTCCTTGTTTATTAAATAAATATTTTTTCTTTGCTTCTTTGCTTTAACTCAAGGTCCTGAGAGAAGGAGTGCAGAAATAGATGAGAAGAACAAAATCATCACAGCATACCATGAATCAGGACATGCAATCATAGCTTACTACACCAAAGACGCTATGCCGATCAACAAGGCCACTATCATGCCCAGAGGCCCCAGTCTGGGACATGTAAGGAAACATAGAGCCTTTAATTGTAATAGTTTACGGCTTTCACAGGTTTGGTGGAACCTGTCCTTACCTTAAATCCCTTCTCTGTTGTATTCAACTTTCCTTGTCAGGTGTCCATGCTTCCAGAGAATGATCGCTGGAGTGAGACTCGCTCTCAGCTTCTGGCACAAATGGACGTCAGTATGGGAGGTCGTGTGGCAGAGGAGATAATATTCGGCCATGAGAACATCACAACTGGTAAGAAGTAGTGAGTGATAGGGAGTCACACATGATAGAAGTAAAATCTGAAAATTTTAGGCTGTAATTTAAATAGGCAACATAATTGTTTCTTTATGTGCAACTTCGTCCTCTACAGGAGCATCAAGCGACTTCGACAGTGCTACCAAGATCGCTAAGATGATGGTGACCAGATTTGGAATGTGTGAAAAGGTAGGATAACTCGATAGTGACTTAAGATGGAAAGTCTGGTCATGCATTATTCTCTATGACATATATTTATGTATTTATGTATCCATCCCTGTCTCTCAGCTCGGTGTGATGACCTATACTGACATGACACATCAGAGCCCAGAGACACAAGCTGCTGTGGAGCATGAAATCAGGGTGCTGTTGAAGGTCTGTATGATCTTGTTAATAACTGAACATAAACCCCTTGCTTCGTATTATACCAGTTCTAAGTCTCTCTCCTCTTGTACAGGAATCTTATGAACGTGCCAAAGCCCTGCTAAAGTCTCATGCCAAAGAGCACAAGAAACTGGCAGATGCTTTGCTTATGTATGAGACACTGGACGCCAAAGAGATCCAGCTGGTCCTGGAGGGCAAGACCCTGGAGACCAGATAAAACCTGCCAGGACAGCAACAATCTCAGGGTAGTAATATAGAGGGGGTTTGATTTTAAGAGCTCAAGCATCAGGGAAAAGGGTATGGACACTGTTGGTGAACAGTGAATCAGAGTGTTGCTTCAGCCATGAGACATGAGACATGAGACATGAGGCCTGAGACAAACACAATGTTATATATTCATACTCATCTTCAAGGACTTTCATGAAAATTCCCACATCATTTTGTTTGTTTTGTTCAAAGGTAAGAAAGTGTATGTCACAAAGGTTCATTGTATGAGGCAATTTAATGTTTGTCAGGTCACTTTATAAGTTGGTGGGAGGAGATTATACATGAATGTAAATATGTAGGTGCAAATTCAGAACAGCATCTGGACAGGATGTGCAGAACCTATTTTGTTGTTCAGGGAAACACAGACCTTCATTCTGTCAGTGGAAAAGGTTGAGCAACATGTACCCAAAGAGCTAATACATAATCATAACAACCGAATCTTACTCTATATTTGTTAGTTACTTGGTGCTTGTGTCCACATCTGTTATTTGTCCAGTATATCTTCAAGGTCAAGCTATGTGCTTTACTGCAGCATGTGTTACTCTCATGTTAGCACATTGTTAGCACAGTTGATCTGTCTTGTCTTTCCAACTGATTATTTGTGTCTGGGATGATTGAAAATGCACAAACACCCCTCTCCTGCTGTATCCTTATGTAAATGTCCTTGTTGCTTCTACTTTTTAAGGCGGCCTTTTGGGGAATGTACTTTAAGTGTAAATGTTTCCATTGAAGTAGGAAGTGTATAAAGTTGAACTACACTATCAGCACTTTGGATTAAGTGTATATAATTTAAAATGCTCCTGTGCAATCTTCATATAATGTATTTCACTTATGCTGTGTGTACAAATGCTGCTTATCCACAGAGCATGAAACAAATAGTTGTTTATGTAGTAATAAAGTATTTGGAGCATTAGGATTTTAAATTATAATGTTGGCCTAATTTACTTAAATTGGCTTCTGAATAGCTTCTCTGCAAAAACATGATTAGTAGATTAGGCCAGTTGTTTCAGTTTTGGCTTTTTGTTTTCACTTGAGTGCATGGACACTTCTCACCTGCATCTAGTGCTCCTTCATAATAATTATAGAATCAACACAATTCTAGGAAGACACTTCTGATTCTGAAGTGAGTGGTTACAACAGCAACAGTTGTATTACATGTATTACATTTTTTTTAGGATTTTAGAAGATTATCACCAACATGTTATATCAAATGAGTTCCTCTTTGCTTCAGTTTATGTTTAGCTGATTGGTATATAGCGGTAACACTGTATATATATGCATATAAATTATTTTTTGTTGTGTTGACGTGGAATTGCTTTTTTGTGGGTTGACAGAATAGCTCAAGGCTAATTGTTATGGTTAAGGAGTAGTTGTGCACCTAAAATTAATCAAAAGAGGCCAGAATAAAACAAACAAACAAAAGAAATGTGGTTAAAAGTGTGTGTGCAAGGCAACAGCGGTCCCTGTGTTAATCAGAGCAGTCTGAGCTGTGTTATGTTAAAAAATTCCACAATCCTATTCATATTGTAGCAACAGTAACTTTATTAATGGAGTCCAAAGTTCTGACTTTACTGGAAACATTTCTATATAAACTTGGTTATTTTACAAAACCAGCATGTCTTTAAAAATCTCTCCCACAAACACAATGAGAACATTGTTTTTCCATAGTGGCAGCACTACCCTGTAGTATCAACAGCTAGATGTTGTTTCTGTAAATACATAAAAAAAAATTTCTCATTGTTTAGAAATAGAATAATATCCAATATAACTACAGTATCATTCTAAACTATACAGAATTTAAATTTTACTCCAAAGTGGACACGTCAACTTTAACACCACTTTCCACAAGCTTTAAACAGCGTCAGAAACACTGGAATAAACACTAACCCATGGAAAAGGCCAAACATAATCACAAGAAACACAATCTTGAAAAATGTCCTGAAGATGTAACTCCCAGACACAGACAGCACCACCACTCCCAACACAGTGGACAATGCTCCTTGTAGTATTGGACCGCCTAAATGGGACAAAGCATCCATAGCTTTCTGATTGACATCACTCTTGGGGCTTGAGACAAATGAGTAAGTAATATGAGCTGAGAAATCTACAGAGAAACCAATGCACATGACCAGGTTGATCATAGAAATGGAATCCAGGTTAACACCCCACAGTGCCATGAATCCTGCCACACCAACCGTGACTGAACAAACTGCAAAAGCCACCCATACAGAACAAAGAAGATTTGGTATTAAGATGAGTGAGACGGCTAGCATCGCAATCACAGCCACCAGGATGGTCTGAATGGTGTTGTCGACGATGAGAGTATATTGGTCAAAGTAGATAAAAGCAGGGTGGTACACCAGGAGTTCAAATGGACATTCTGCGGCTGCTTTCCTGAGTCCAATCATCATGTCCCATACTGTGGTTGTGCTGAGAGTCTGTATAAAAAAACGAGAGGCCTGAATGTGATTGTCTGCTGTGAAGTTGAGGTCTTGTCTGAACATGGAGTTGAGCTCCAAGAAATGGTTCAGATGTGTTCGGAAGGCCTCTTGGGAGCTTATGTTGAGATTGGCTGCATTTGCATAACGTTGAAAGGAAAGAAACCAACCGAACGTGCTGTTGACAAAATCCAGACTTTCAAAATTTGAAATGCATGACTGCAAATGCTTCTGTTCATCCTCGTCCCAGTATGGGAAGGTCTCCTTCACTGCAACCATCACACTGTAGCTATATTCAGAAAAGTGCTGCTTTTGATTGTTGTAGTAACTTATGATGTAGGAATCATCTAAAGCTAGATTCCTGATATCGAGTCCCTCCTTTAGCATCAAACAACCATATATACTAGCAGCCAGATAACCTGTGTAGATGACGAATACGGATGCTTTTATCAGTCTGTGGGTCAGAAAGGGACCATAGAACCGCTCGAAAATGTAGCCCATAGGCTCAGTTTCCTCCTTTTCAGTGATTCGATCATAACGTCCTCCCACACAGCAGACGCTGAAAGTTTTTGAACTCCTGGATGGTACGTCTTCTGGGATTTTAGCACAGGTGAACCAGTGCTTGTTATCTGCCTCTCTCTGTCCATTCAAAGCCATGCAAGCCCCCAGGAAAGTGATGTTGTACAAGTAGCAGAAAAAAAACGATATAGCAGCATAGAGGCAGAAGGACCGGACTGAGCCAAAGGGAGAGATGTAGCCCAGAAAGAGAGCCAGAGCATCTGTCAGGGTTGTGATGGTGATGGACACTGCAGCCTCCTTATAGGTACCAGCCAGCCGCTCAGGCACACTGTCCAGAACACGGGTCCTCTGCCAGCAGGAGACCATGATAAACATGTCATCAAGTCCAATACCTTAAGATTAAAATATAAAGGAGAAGGAGAGTAATTATGTCGGCTACACTTCTGGGCTGCATGTTACTGCTGGTCGGGCTGCAATAGTTAATTCAGCCATGACCAACAAAAAAATAACATATATGCTGTGTCCACAGTACCTCCATATTCACAATGTAGTGCACTATAAAGAATGTTCGCCATTTTGTAGTGATGTCTGAATACTGAATGAGAATTCCCATACCCTATATAGTGCACTCAAATGCAACACTAAAAGTAGAGTATCTTCTGCTAACAATACCACAATGCTTAAGTGATTTCAGACATAGCCTTACTGCATCAGTTCAGTTCTCATCAATGCCTTATATCCAGATTGTGAAACACAGAGATGTCTAACATCAGTGCTAGGAATGCAATTTTTTTCTATGACACAGCAAGTGGCTAATACTATATGATGACAATATATAGGGACAACCATTCACACCACTTAACCTTAAAACATGTCTTTGGACTGTGGGAGGAAAGCAATCCAGTGAGGCACAGAGTGGCACCTACGTTTCTGTGTGGATTCAAACGCAGATCCTTCTAACTCCTTCTAACCATGTCAATTTAAGTGAACACTAATGTTGTTTTAAATACTTTCTAGCATTGATTAAACAGTAGGACCTCATACACAGGAATGTTGAATTTACCCAATATCATGAAAGGGCAGGAGGCCACCGTCATGACAAAAGGTTGGCCCAGAAGCAACAGAACACCAAAACCACTCAGGACCGCCAGACCTGTGGAGAGGACCCCACAGATGGCCACCCACACCTTTGTCCGCACATTATCCAACCTGAAGAAATCAAAGATTAAAAAGATTTAATTTTTCAACATAAAACACTATGACATTTGAACGTTTTTTCATCTGACTTTAAGGAGCCTACTGTGAAATTACGGTGAACTGTTCTCTCTAACTGATAAACAAATCCAAATCTACCACAAAAGCAGATGTTTCACCAACCTCCAACATGATATAATTGAAAACGTGATGGCAATGGTGTAGGTTATTGAGAATAAATAAATCACTGAAGCTGGAGATTTCTCAAATTCCCACTGCATTGACATGGAGGTGGAGTATGACACCTAGAGAGATAACCATAAATGTAATAAACATCATATTTTGTTAAAGCTGATCATTTAAAACACTGGTATGTTAAAGATGTTCTTACCTGAATATAAGCTGATGAGTAATTTGAGAGCAAATTAATGAAACTTTCCAACCACAGATCAGTTTTCTCTTTGTCATCCTTTAGTAAATAGTAGTGGAGCTGTATGGCTTTAGCACTTTCAACAACTGAGCTCTTCGTATTCAGTTTCACACTCCCCAGACTTACATGTAAGGGAAGGCTCTGAAGATCAGAGTGATACCATGGAAATGTTAAATTGACAGTTTCAATGTTGTTGGCGTCATAGTTAATAATATCTAAAATAACATTAGAGTTGCAGACTCCCATGATGTCAGCACAAACATCTGAATAGTTAAATGACTGGTGGTTAAGCTGAACCACCATGGCCTTAATCTTTGAGTCCAAGCCTAGGATGTCCTGAAGTGGCTCTGCTGTCAGAATATTCCCGTCGCTTGTAGCTATCAGAGTTGCATAATTCCCACTTGTGCTCAGCCTTAAACTTGAAAACATGGAATCATTGCCTGGAAAAGTTTCTTCGATGTATTTTCTCTCCATCTTAGCTTTTCCATTAACAGGTGTGAACTGCTCTTCGATGTTGTTGGACATTCTGTCCTTCAGAAAAAAAAATCCGCTCCCCAGACTTGTTGAGAGAATGAGGGGGCTGATCAGGAACCACCAGGGATGGGACCCAATAAAATGGCCCACGATTTTGAAGCAGATGCGTAGGTGTCTCTCAATATAGTCTAAGTGGCATCTGGCCATACTGCAAAAACTTGTAGTATTAAAAACTACTTTGCTGAAATCTCTCAGAAATTCTGGAGGGAACTGTGAGCCCTCCTAACCAGATGCATTTATTGTGTTGCAGACTCAGCAGATTTGCATAATAACAGGGTTCATCTTCTCTGTAGTGAACAGAGACAGGTGGGGTTTGAGGATGAGCTCAAAGAGCCACTTAAAGAACACACAGTTTGGTATGGCTCACTGGTTCCATTGCATTTGTTGGTTCAGTCACTGGGTTCTTATTACCCCAGGTGATTCCTTTTTTATGGCTGATGAAACGTAAATGTTTAGGGCTCTTATAAGCCGGTGCAGTGTAACAAAGACACAGAACAAAGATGTGTTGTTGTGCACAATGTGGGTCTTTATTTAGACTATTCAAGTGTTTTCCTTCCTGTTGATTGATGTCATTTTCTAAGGTAGATTCCCCTTTAACCCCTTCAGGTTTGCCTAAAGTGTAAACTGGCCAGCGTTAACTAAAAAACTCTGGAACACAATTCCAATTATTTGTAAACATTTTAATTAATTAAATTAAATTCAAGCAACATGTGTAATGTGACAAAGATTAGTTTGTATCCTTCTGATGAATAAAACAATAATTTATGCAGATCCTCATAATGTGCATGTGTCAAAATGATCACAGAGCTTAAAAACTTTTTTATAAATATTCACTGACTTACAACCATCTGTCTGGTGAGAAATTGTAAAAAAAAAAAAAAAAAAAAAGGATTACCTAACACTATAACGGTACTACAAAACATAGTATACAATTTTACAACAATGTATTCTGTGTACAATAGTCTCAGTTTTACAAAACTCACCATTACTAGTGAATCTAGAAAAATATTGGATTACACGGCTAAACGTTACGCAGAAGTGCAGTTCTCTTATCTTGTCTCAAATATATTATTGAAAAGGGCATAACTATGCTTCTTGACAATTCATAGTGTGTCTATTTATTTTATTTTTCAACCCTCGTGACGTTGCACGTCGGACGGAAGTTGCGCGAACCGCAGCAGGCTGTCACCGGAGCTGCTAGCCGTCTGCTGCTCGAAAAACAGGTAAAGAAAAAAAACAAAGAAACAGAGAAACATCGTTGTGACCGTCGACGAGTGAAAGTCAAAAATAATCCCGGTGGGAATATGGATGAAGACGTTCTGACGACTCTGAAACTGTTAATAATTGGCGAAAGTGGAGTCGGAAAGTCCAGGTTTGTGGTTGTTTTTAGCGAGCTTATGGTTGCTAGCTAGCTTGTTGTGAATATTGACATTGTTATGATGTAACGTCAACTGAGTTTGTTTTCACTGCTCAGCAGCTGTGGCTACACCTAGCTGACCGTGTAGCCGTCCATTTCCCAACAGTTTTGTCCCAGTACTTACTGTTTACAAGCTCACATTTAGCCTAACGCTAGGTGGTTAAATGTGCTGTTTGGCAGCTTTTTGCCTGTAGTTTTGGTATATAAAGGTAAAGAGTTGATGCTTTTCAACCACAGCTCTGATCAGCATTAAAACAGCATAACGTCGTTGTAATCCTGTGATTCTTTGTAACTGACCGGAAACGCTTGGCAGGGCTTTAGCGTCAAGTCAACTTACAAAAGCCTATTACTGCTCCCCCTGCTCATTTTCATAATATCTCTCCTTCTCTAACAGTCTCCTCCTGAGGTTCACAGAGGACACGTTTGATCCAGACCAGTCAGCCACAATAGGTATTAGGCACATATACACACGGATAAAAGACTACACATAAACTACATATAATTTGAAATTGATCATTTCAATCCCCTCATCATTTCGCTCTTTCATGACGGATTAGGTGTGGACTTCAAAGTGAAGACACTCTCCATAGATGGAAACAAAGCGAAGCTGGCTATATGGGTAAGTATTTGTGCCACTGTCAATAGATTATGTTCAGAAAAATAGGGCGAAGTATAGGCTCCCTCCACAAGATGGCGACATTGCACAGCCAGACCCACCACAAGAAACTGAAAACGGATTACTACAAATTGAAAGCATGTCCCAGTGTCCATCAGCAGTGCAAACACACCATGCTCTGTGCACCCAGACATTATTTGCACATAGGAGCACCTTGCTGCCTAAGCTGTTACAATGCGTGCCACATGGCTGCACCATCCCTGGTTTGTGTGTAGTTGAGGAGCTTTTCCGCATGCCTTCTCTCTTCTCACATTTCCTGTCTGCCTCCTTAAAGTGGTAATACCCATAATATATACAAGAAAGAAACCAACAAAAAACATTATTTCTATATATTCTTATGAACAGAGATGTTAAGTGGCTTCAGTGATTTCTTTAGCGCTTACACTGGGCTTTGTTTTACTTTTAAGCATTCTGTGTTGAAGCCACATAGTTGTCCCTGAAAGGTAGACACAACTGGCAGCAGTAGTGTTTATGAATAGTGAATAAATCAAAGTGTTTGAGGAACCCAAAATCCTGTAGAGAGTCCTCAAGCAATGGCCAGTTCACTTTAGTACCGCCCTGAGAGCCTACAGACTTATTGGGAACACATGTTGAAGTCAGAGTCTATTAAGAGTAGACAGTGAGACTTGGCTAACATACCTGTTATTCTCAAAAATTTGGTGTTAAGAGCCTCTTGCCGTCTTTTCTTTTCTTTTTTTGTAGGACACAGCCGGACAGGAAAGGTTTCGCACCCTGACACCCAGCTACTACCGTGGTGCACAGGGAGTCATACTTGGTAAATAGTTGACATTTGCAATACTACAAAACCTAGCTCAGAACAATTCCTTACATCTCTCTGATTGTTTTTCTTCATGGCATTTTACTTGTACATGAGTCACCTGACAGAAGAATTGTCAGTTAAACCACTCTTATAGCTTGCCTGTCATGTTTGTGAGATAGAAACAGAGACAGATTTAATATCCAAATTGTAAATCAGCAGCTGGCAGTTAAAAGCAGTTAGGAAGGTGTTACTATACCGGCATTATACGTTGATACTAACTCCTCTTTTCCTTTCAGTTTATGATGTCACAAAACGAGACACTTTTACGAAGCTTGAAAACTGGCTGAATGAACTGGAAACTTACACAACACGCAATGATATTGTAAAAATGCTGGTAGGGAACAAAATTGATAAGGTGAGTCACTCTGTACAGAATTCACTTTTCCATTAGCACATGACAGATTTTGGATCACTGGTACTCTTTCTCACATTATTAAGGTTTTTGAATATATATGCAATCACTTAAATACTTAAGTGTTTTGTAAGTGTTCTCATCATCCATTGGTTTATTGTGAATTTCACTACACTTGTAAAGCACATGATGTTTAAACACTTATAGTTTTGCCATGTGTAATTCATATAGAGAAAATTACATAGGATGTCTGTTTCGTTTTCAGGATGACCATGAAGTGGACAGAAATGAAGGCCTGAAATTTGCTAGGAAGCACTCTATGCTTTTTATTGGTAAGTATCCATGTTACAGTGAAATCAGATGTGGTCAGACATGGTCATTTAAGCTAATAGAACCATAAAATGTGGCTTACAACCATTCAGATTTGCCATAATGTATTTAAAAGTCACAACTGTAATTGCATAGTTGGAACAAGTCAAAACATCTTTTAGTAAGTCATGCATTTAGTTTGGGTTTGTTGCATTGTTTATACTGTGTTGGGATTTTTGAGTCTCTGTCAGCGCTGCACTGAAAGATGCAGCCACTCCAGAAGAACCTCATTATGATTAAAATCTAGTGGGGGTTTCATTTATCAAATCCATGTCTACACGTGTTCCTGATTCCCATCTGCCCCTTTCCTGGAAATTATGTCAACATATCTGTGGAGTTTCCATTTTAGAAAGGCTAAATGAAGGGTTTTTGAAAATGTTTGGTTAAGAAGATGTCATGGTGTGATGATGTCCTCATCCCACTGGGTGTCTTCTGCTTCTTAAAAATGAAGTCATTTCATATTTTGTGTGCTATGTTTGTCAACACATGGATATTTTAAAAATCTATAGAAGTGGTGATGTATACTTGAATAAAGGTGTTCTGTTTTGTTTTAGACCTAATTTATTTGTACATCTGTATATTTTCTAGTTGGTAGTTTACAGATTTTTACTGATAAATCTTGGTAACATTCCTTCCTGTGAACAGAGGCCAGTGCAAAGACCAAAGATGGCGTCCAGTGTGCCTTTGAGGAGCTTGTGGAGAAGATCCTCCAGACTCCTGGGCTTTGGGAGAGTGAAAGCCAGGGTCAGAAGGTCCGCTTTGGGGACCAGGAGCAGGCCGGCAGGAGGGCATGTGGAGGATACTGTTCCATATCCTGAAACTGGACAAAACAGAAAAACACCAACCTGATAAAAATGACTACAGGCCTATACTAGAGAGAAAATGACAGAAAGAGAGGGGGAGGTGAAGGTGGATGAGTACATTTAGAAAAAAAGTTAAATGTTGGAGTAGTATCGGTCAAACTGACCTTGCTGTTTGCACACTTCTTTTTCAACCATCTGTCATATGTCACTACATTTTGTTTAAAATATGAATGGAAGGATCAAGCAAAAATATCCTTGTCTAAAGAAATATTGTGTTTTAAATTAACTTAACCAGTATGTTAATGTCATACAAGTGCGTCTGGTTTAGATTTATCTTATTGGCAACTGTGATTCTATTGTACATTAAGGCATCAGGTTAAATGAATAGTGCCTATAACATGAATCAGTTTGAAGGTTTCAGTATTGTCAAAATGCTGAATTATAATTAATATAGAAATCTCTTCAGGATAAAGCTTGTCCTGCTTTTGCTCTGTGAGCTGTCACCCTACATGTAGCTCCAAAGTAAGACACACACTATATATTTTCAACCTTTATCAAATACACATAACATAATTTGGGTTGAGGATAGTGCTGGAGTAGACTTGTTATGCAAAGCGTGTTGACCTCTATTTAATGTCTAAAAAGCATGCACCAGATCACTGTGACTACTGCGAAGAAGAAAATGCACAGTGGACCCCAGTTGCTGAACACGTTTTTACAATTAGCCTAATTAGCGTTCATTCGATGGTGATTCCCATCAAACACTATGCTTAATAATATAAAAAAGCTTTCAAATTATGTGATCTTTCTGTTTTCCCCCTCTTTACTTGGAAATAAGCAATCTTCTATGATTTGTAGGATTTACAGCAACCAGGAGTGTCTATGCATGTCTGATTTGGACCATATCTTCCTGCACCAAAAGGGTTTAAGGTTTACAGTATTGGAAGCTTTGCAATAAAATGTGCACTTTTACTGAGCTCACTACTTTTGCCTTTCTGCATTTAGCCTCTAATTGGCCATGTAACCTTCATTTTCACATGCTTTTAGCAGTCTGTGTGTATAATGGTCCATAGCACGTCCCACTGACTTATTGAAGGCATTTCTTACACAGTATGAGATCATTCCTAAGAGCTTTTTTCGCTAGCTTTGCTATGACATTGATGTGTTGTTGCTATTTGTTTGAATTCTGTTTAAAATCCATCTTTTACCCCTTTTCTTTCAACCTGTTGCTTCTACAGTGGATGTATTTGAATCACATACAGCAATATGTTGCATTGCTATCTGCCTTAACATACACTATAATGACACTTGCTAGAGTCATGGTCAAGTAACGTCTGTGTTGTTTCAAACTGAAATAAATGACAACCTCAAGATGCCGTCACTCAAGACTAACAACTGTTTAATCGTCGTTTGAAAGCTGCCATTTAGTTTCCGTGTTCTGTAAACGCACACCTAATTAAAAGCAGGTTCACAATGGGAAAGGGAATGAGGTGCTCTTTCCACAATACTTAGTTAATGACTCGCTTGTCATGCATGACATGTATACATGCAGGACTAAAAACATTCTTTGCACAAAAATGTTAAAAAACATACCAAAACTGGGACACAAGTGGAAAAATCTTCATGTTTTCTAAAACAGTCCCAGAGGGCTGTGAGTGATTACGAGCTTATGGTTGGCATTAGGATGTCCCCAGATGGAACAGGATGCTCCCAACGAACCTCTCCAGGGGCTAATGTATCCTCTTGCAGCATTTGAGGTTTTTGACAGTTGTCCCTGTACTGAGGTCAGAAAATTCTTTGGATGTCCTCTGAAATGAAATTTTTAACATCAGAATAGATCACAGGTTTGTTTCACATTTGTTAATGATGTATGCCATTTGAGAAGAAAATATTTCAGTCCTGAGGACAGAAATCATATTCTGACCTCTTCCCTTATTATTTCATTACAGTCAAGAGTAACCTCCCAAGTTGATATGGTGAACTTAGCAAACAGTTGCACTTATACACATCCATGTAATATAGAGCAACATTAACACTCCTGTTGTGTTTTTAGTGACCTAAATGTCAAATGTATTGACTCTCTTTTTGCTCTGCATTTGGTCTCCACCAGCTAATTTCTAATTGACATGTGTCTCTTGAGCTTCTAAAAACTGCCATCACCACCAGCTACTGGCTAACTTTGTCACTAATTTAGTGTTGTGTAAGTAGTGCACATATAGAGATTTTTCTGTGTAAACTGTTGCCTGCTCCCCTTGAAATAAGGTTTAGTACTGGAAGTGAACAAAGGGTAATATGATGTGTACCACACTAAGAAAAACATTAAATAAAAAGGCCTTATATATATTCTTAACTTTGGGTGAACAATCACAAGTATCACTATTAATTGTTATGTTAAATTACTAATACCAAGTTTAAACAATAAGTATTATTAAAGGCCACAGGGGGGCAGCGGAAACAAGATGTAAAACATACAGACATTTTTAAGTCAGCATATCTACATTTGAAAGACCTGCTATTTGCGAACTTGTTGCTATTATTGTGCATTTATCTTTTTTTATTTTTGTTTTTTGTTTATTGGCTCTGCAGGTAGTGCAGAGTTGTCTTCACAGTGTTATGAGAATAGTGAGACTGAACCATAACAATAAGTTGTGAGCCACAAAACCATAACATATGAAGTTTGTTATATAAAGTGTCCATAGAGCTCAGAATAAAAACCTCAGGTGATAGATCTTTGTCACTACTTACTCATATATAGTCCATGAATCCGTTATTATACAAATATTTATTATGGAAGTTTCACTTTTGTGTCAGCAAGTTTGATCTAATGTTCATCGGCTTTTGCTGGTTAACTGACATGAATTTCAACAACGTTAAAATTTACTGACGTTCAGTTACACCCTAACCATAATTTTTAGATCACTTTAACATCGGCACTCTTCTTGCAGAACTGTCCTGCTCAGTTCAGTATGCCACCCCTTATCCATGTTATAGCCCTTTAAAAATCTAATCTAAAAATCTAAAAGGATTTAATGAAATTGCAAGACCCACAGTTGCACACATGAAACCCACCACTAAATACAGTTCTGTAAAACATAACTATGCAGCTTGAGCCACTGCAAAGCAATGATTTAAGGCAAATGACTGGTCAAAAGATTTCACATTGGGTTTATTCAAATAGCTGCTGTCAAACTTTAGCATTGGATGATAATCCAGTCTCAGTTAATATAACTTACTGCAACAGATGGCAATAGGAGAACATTAGAAACAGAAAAAGCAGGAGAAAAAATCAACTGCATTAGGTTAGTTTTTCCATTTTAAAATGTAAGAATGACTGAAAATGTCAAAGTTTATCAACATTACAAAATAATGGTCTTAAAGTCTGTACATATATTGTAAGGCACTTAAGCATCTGGTATTCCTATATGGAATGATGTACTTAGACCAGATGTTCATATTTATTTCCTATACACTGTTTGCCAGTGCCACTTTGACAGTCTGGACTTCAGAGATATGAGAAGACTTCTGGATGATCCGGCTGGTGAGAGCGGGCCCTGTTGTGTAGCTTTGTCTCAGAGCAGAAGTGGCTCCTGTAACACACATCCTGTCTATGATAGTGGTCCTCATTATGGAGAAGGGCTCTTGGGTGCAGCTCTGTGCTGTGGCACCACTCGGAACAGAGCTCTGGTCCCCTGTGTGGCTCTGCCCCTGGGCCAAGTTGGTCAGAGCCACGGCAGCATGGATCTCCCTCCATCCTTGGTCATCTGGTCTTTGCTGGCCTTGATCCTGCTGCTGGTTCCTGTGAATATACGGTATTAAAGAAAGCTGAAGCTGCTTATTGAGTATGATTACACCCCCTATTAAGTTATTTAGGTAAACAAAAGGAGAATAATTTTAGAAATCAATAGCAGAAACTGTTCATATCTCCGCTTGAGATTAATCCAGAATAATATGGATGAATTGGATTGTTGGTTCAGTTCCTGTTACAACTGCCAGATTAGTAGTTTTACTTTTCAGGTTGAAAGGTAGAAGCTAATTGCAGCTAACTATATTGCAGACTGAGCAGTGCACTTACCTGTTACATTTAGCTGAATTATAGTCCACTGTATCTGCAGATGAGAAAGAAAACACTTTCTTAAACACCCCATGCATCGGTTTACTTGGGACCAGTAAAAGTGCAAACAGAATATCTGCAGGGCAATCAGGCTACATGACTGACTGTGAGTGATATAATGTATACTATTAATGTGCACACTTACTAATTGTCCTGTATGTTACTCTGCATGTGTTTTACAGCGCCAGAAAAGCTTGACTCAGTGAAGAGCAGCAGTCTGCCTGGGTTCAGCTGCTCTGGCCAAAACAAATGCAGTGCTGTTTCTCTTGAGCTTTTGTGAGGGGAAAATATCTGATATCTGCATCGTGTCATGAGGACAGACACTCTGTTCTGTTCTGTTCTGTTTTAAAAGCTCTGCTCACGCCTGTAAAACTAAGAAAAACCCAAATCTCCCTACACATCTCTACCTTTTTTGAGCAATGTCTGAACACTAAAATAACTTTTACTAATGAGCAAGGGAGTGTCCTATGATCTGTGGAAGAAGGAAGGGTCCGTGTTTTTCAGGTTGACCTAAAATGAAAGTACATCTGGCTATTTTAGAAACAGGAGAAGAATAAATAGGACTTTAAAGTAATATTATGTTACTTGGACAATTTCTGTTTGTGGTCTGAGCATAAGCTTGTATTATATGTAGAACATATTTTCCACTTTAGTTCTGGAACATTGCCTTTTTTCATTGGAGCAGATAGAAGATGGTCAAAAGCGATTTTTCTTCGGAGAACATTACACAGAGAAATTAGAGGCCTACTGTGAAACACAGTCTTTCAGTGCTAACAGCCCGAAACATCCCCGTCTCTGATTTCTTTAGCCGTGCTGAAGCCAAAAGCAACTACTTGTTGATAGTAAATCATTTTGCTGCTTTATTCTTTTCTGCTACTGAACGTCCCTAAGCGTTCCTCTCTTTAGCTATAACACGCTTTGCCAAGAAAGTCCTTCGGTACCTCTTTTGTATTTATTACCAAGAAAAAACACAGTTATACCTCTGGTGAGTCTCAGGTTTACAGCAGGGATCAATTACAATGAAATTTTACAAGGGGTAATGAAGCTGCTTACAGCTTTTTTGATATTTATATTAATATGAATTTTAATCCCCTTATGGCCTAAAGTCGTTGGGCAAGGCATTGAAAATATAACTTAACACCTTGTTTCATCAATGTGGAGACTATGTATTTAGAGACTCCCCTGACAGCAGGCATGTTTTCATTTGAAACAAAATGGGTGGAAAACGCGTCAAGCTATTTGTCCTGATATGTTTTTGCTGCTCTGTGTCCAATAAAACATGATTCTAGTCACATTTATAGCTCTCCAGCCTTTTTAGGGAAATGCTGAACTAGATTTGAATACCACTACGGTGTACATACTCACATTCCTGTTCAGTAAATAGTCCCATCACAAACTTGTAGTATTTCATTAGACTTTTACTGTCTGTGGGATCCAGACTGATATGTTTAAAGTTTCCTTGTAAGACACGGTGTAGTAACATCGCTTATTAGCCCATCACTTGAGGTTTAGTGACTGTTTTAGCCGTCTCCTGGGTAGGGTATAAACGTGATAATGGTGCTGATGAATCTGGCAGCTTGACTTTCCATTTCACCAGAAGAACTGTACTGGGTTGAAAACACCCTTAATATAACCAGCAGGGATGCATTAAAAAGTTTGCACAAATATTTCAACAGCATCGCCCACATATTGTATGATTACATCAATAAATCCACAAATACTCCAAAAGAAATATGAACTGGAAGAGTAATAAAATTAGCAATAGTTACATTTTTGGCAATGAAAAATATAGAAGACTGATACCACTGTGTGGCAGATATTAAGCTAACGCAGCAGACTGTTAGCTTAGCTTTGTGCAAATAGGCAAACACCAAGCCTGGCTTTGTGTGGGGTCTACCTGCAGAACCAAAACTTTCATTTTCTTGTAGATTAACGACTAAGACTACAAAAAAAACAAAACAAATAAAATTAAGTTAGTGCTGTGTGTTTGTATGTATGAATACCTTTAAATTAAAATAAATCAATAAAGTAAATAAGTCAGTGGCTATATTAGCTAAGACTGTTTCTTTTACACTTTAAAGGCGTGGATGGGATTGTATTAACATTTTGGGTAAAAGCCATGCTAAGTGTTAGCCTCTGTTTTCAGTTTTCATTCCAACTTCACATTTAGCGTACACGCAATGTGCTTGTGTCAACTGATATACATCTAGTGTTTAATGAGGCAAATGAGAATTTTTGTATTACCATTGTTAAATACAAGTTAAATGTTTGTAAAATGATTTGTTTTTAGTTTAGGCAAGGTAAGGTTCTCTGTTTACTTTATGAATTAGCATATTTTTCGGTTACCTCTGCGGATAAACTGAATTTCCCAGATATTGATCAAGCCTTGTTGCAGACTATTAAAAATATCTATTATATAACCTGCTGTAGACTGGAGCTTTAGTTAATGCCAGGAAACTAACTTAAAAAAGGAACTTAAAAGCTTGACCTGTTTAACGTTTGAGTGGAAATATCACACATGCTAAAGAATAAAGTTGGTTTCAAAAATCTTTTCACAGTTCTCGTAATGTAATGTAAATTTAAAGTGATTTTGAGTAGGAAAGTAACACTCAGGAGAAACAGACTGCCAAAGTATGCATACATCAAGGAAGCAAAGCTGATGGGGAAAAGCCAAATGGACACGATCTTGCTCTGTGTTGTCTAACAACTGAGTGGCAGCCCTGACAGTCACTCTGCAAGACGTCTTCAGTGCTTTACCGACAGAGTGCTCCATTTCTACGTTTTTGGCTGAGGTTTCTACTTCTCACCCTGGGAAGAATAAAGTCTCAGACATTCTGTAATTGTCCTTGAGACTCGACTGGACATTTCCACTATGGCAAGAAGCTGAAGCGGAACAAATGGCACATTCTAGTATATGGAAATGATATTTACTATGTGCGACAGCAGCCAGCACGAGCTCCATCCAATTTTAAAATGAGGGATTTCAGCGTCTGCATGGGTCTTTATTAGTGATGTTTGTAGAGGTTTTGGCTCCTTCACTATAGCGGATTTGAGGGTTGTCAGTGTGCTGTGCTCCCTATAGGTCTGAAAGGGCACCCAGGTGTCAAACTCCCTCACAGATTTGCTGCAACTTTATAATTGAATCTCACTGAGTTTCTGACTTTGGGTGGAATGCCAGAGATTTATTAATGTCAGGGAGCTCTGAGGAGCCATGTGGAAGTTTCTGTTCATTCTCTTCTTATTTTACTGTGCACTGTGGTGTGTTAAAATTGAACAGAGGAGAAGCAGAGTAGTTAAACTGTCATTTTACCCCACTCTCAACATAACTCTACAATTAACAAGGAAGATGCTTTTTTGATTTCTGTGAAGAGGGACTCCTGTTTACTTTTGCTCTCTATTGACCCTCTATGTTGTTTTGGATCGCTTAACTCATGATAATTATGCACAATACATGCCATGATGGGATGTTACATATATAAGAAATCTGTCCACACTTTCTCTCACTCATCTCTCACCCATGTGATAGACAAAGTTGGCCTCTGTTTCATAGGACGATGCCGGAGAGACGACATCTCGGTCACATTCGTTGGAGCTGAATGACTCAGAGTGGCTCCTCCTCTTGCAGGCCGAGGTGACACCATCAGGCTTCGTCGCCATCATGTGCCGCAGGGTGTCGTTCAGATACCGATTCAGTAAACTGCTCTTGTACTTGGATGGAGGCGACGTACTGTCATCGCTATTGGCGGAGTCGGCCATGGCAAGGACACTGCCCTGTTTCTCAAGCACATTCTTGTGGGAGGATGACCTGCCAAAGTTTGACTGACTGATAGGAGTTTGTAAACGGCACTCTTCGTCTGTAAAAAACAGAAAACAGAACACACACACCCCCTTTGTTTCAGAATTAAATTGTCCATATGTTGTTACAAACTATGGTAATTGCTGCAGTTTCAGTAAACAAAATTAGATTAAAGTCTTTTCTATGAGCTAAAGGAACAGTAATAAACTTAACAGGGAGATAGTGTAGCCCTCACCATCGGAGTCAGTGTCATCACTGCACACGCTCAGCCTTTCTGCATTTCCCTGGATGTATTTATTATAAAGTTTGATCCTCAAGGCCCAGCTCAGGTCTGGCTGTCTCACTGTGTTCTTCAGCCTCCGCCGAGCATTTGCAAACCAGTTGGAAACCTGTGCAGATGCCACATGTTATAGGACGCAACTGACTTAAACCTAAAGTCACTGAAAGCTCTCCTCCGTAACTCTCCATTATTAGTTTTTTTCTCACCTGTACTAGTGTCATATGTGAACCCAGAGCTAGCAAGACCTTCTCAGTCTTGGTGGGGTAAGGGTTGTCGCGGTGTTTGTACAGCCAGTGTTTCAGGGGCCGAGCCATGTCCTGCAGCACCTGTCTCTTGTGGCGAACTTTGACCCCACCCAGACGAGACCTGGAGGAGTCAAGAATCACCTAATAGATTCACGAAGATCAACTAAAGTGTCTTTGTTTG
>OMLM01020587.1:34479-104924 GCA_900302695.1 Helostoma temminkii | reverse complement strand
TGGTTATACAATATCATGCAACAAAAGCATCTGCCAAATGCCTAAATGCATAAATAAATTTCTTATGGTAAATACATTTCTTATTTTCCATTATTTAATGTGTAAAGATAGAGATATACTACTATTTTTAAGAAACTGTAGTGAAATGTTAGCAGTTATTTCACTATAATCATATCATGCCACAAAAACAGTTACCACATATTTCCAACACAGAAGGGCGTACCCGTATCTTCTGTACTTTATGGGAGAGCTGTTTTCAGTGGTCTCCTTGCATTGCAGCAGGTCTGTGTTTTGTCCATCTGTTAAACTGGTCTGAGGTAAGTCTATACAGTTCAGTCTGCTCCTCTCCTCTGCTCCTCTGTTATCCTCCAAATGAATCATAATATCAGACTTCATCACACAACTTTGTTCAGTCTTAAAGCGTTTTCCCCAACGACAGGTGCATCAGTAGACTTCTAAGTGTATATAGAAGCAGTAGATTCCCATCCTTGATAACACTGGGTAAAAGTTTCCAAAAAGTGTCCCTTGCTCTTCTCTCTGTGCGGACAGATGATGACAGACAGAAAAATGTTTGAAAACTCAGACGATGTTGTCTGGTTTAGTTGAGCTCTGCGAGGAGAGTTCAAATAACCTGCTGCTCTGCTGCCTATTGGCTCTCTCTCGTCCAATCACGTCTTTG
This sequence comes from Helostoma temminkii, assembly GCA_900302695.1. NCBI lineage: Eukaryota > Metazoa > Chordata > Actinopteri > Anabantiformes > Helostomatidae > Helostoma > Helostoma temminkii. The sequence goes on along the minus strand of OMLM01020587.1, from coordinate 104,245 downwards.
TAGAGATCTGTGAAGAAAAGCTGAGCAGCAGCAGTGGTAGCACCCCATGACATTAAAAATACTGCACATGTAAGAATATCAGCAAATGTGGTCACTGAATTTACAAGTGAGATCCTGTCTGGTGTGACTGTAGTCTGTGTTAAGCAGTTGGACACGCTCTCATATTTTCTACATGAGGCATATGATTCTCGTGGATCTTGAGGTTTTGACAAAAATCGTGTCAGCATATAACAGTACATATTTTACCAGGGATTCTGGAAATTTATGGGTGTAATTACACGGTTGCTAATAACCACTAAAGCCACCAAACGGTGCCTCGCGCTAGGCACTGATTCCTGCAGAGTTAAATGGATTTTTAGGACAAATTGGCTCATAATGAAGGCAACAAAAACAGTGGAAAATGAACATGATCTTTGGCTAGATAATACTCAGCCAGTGTCGTGTCATTCATGTTCATGATTTGAGTGCCAGAATTCTGCTTCTTTTCGCACTGTTTCCAATAATAATACTCATACTTGTCTGTGTTTGTCTCTGTCTTGGAGTAACCGGCACTGTGGGCAATCGTGAAAACTGGGTCTGACAGAAGCTTAGTTGTCATTAGTGTAACTATATGACAACATGTGGGCACTGGGCCCAGTTGTGGAGGACCCAACTTTAGCTGTCATCTGCATGTATTTTTCCCCTTGACATCCAAACAATCTTATGTAAGACTGTTTGAAGATATAATAATGACTTTGCCATGTATGATCATAACTTAATCTTTAAACAAACATATGTAATTTTTTTTTTTTTTTTTCTGCCCAGAGTTTAAACTTTTGAAGGTTAAGACTAAAATCCAAGCGGCACTTGTTCATCCATTAGAGATATTAAAGGACTATAAGTCTCGTCCCTGTCTGTAATTCAGCTGGATCAGTGGGGTGGCTCAGTTTTAATGGTTTCAAAGCTGAAAAACACATGGACCAGAAGCATCTCCGTTAGGTGCAGTAAATTCCTCACTCACATTCCTCAGCAGCGGTCGGAGAATGCTACATGCTATCACACACCATTTACTCTTGTCCCTCTGTGATATGTTCACCGGCTCGACTGTTGATATTAGCTGGAAACACACCTACATTCAGAAGCCAGGAGACCTGTAAAAAAACACGGTGCAAGGAGATATATCTCTTTTTGTTTGTGTAGTTTGGCACTCGCGACTGTGTGTGCGTGTCTGCAGGTTCTCAATCTCCAGACTTACCCAAAGGACCAGACATCTAGCAAAGTGTGTTGGAGGCTTTTTGTATTCTCAAATAAGTAGTAATTTTAGACAAAATTACACACTGCATTAATGCTAATCCAGTTAGTCTAATTCAGTAGAGTAAAATGAAGGATTATTGACGTCTCATGCTGTTACATACCACTGTTGTATGTCCAAGACTTTGCAACTTCTGCTGAACATGGCCAAAGCAGTTACTTACAATATAATTCCTAAGATTGTTGGAAGTTGTTAATGTTGAAGATGCACCTTTAACCACTGATCCAATGACTGAGTAATGTGGAAAGTGTTTTTCTTGTGAATAACCCACAGAGAATTAACACGAAACTCTGCCTTCAGCTGCAAAGTGTTTTAGTGTCTTTTAGATCATCGTTTGTTTTGTTCCATTTTCACTAGTGTTTTCCACCTAATGTCCACTTCAGCTCACAGTGCCCAGCCCTTCATCTGGCATGACCAGTTGTCATGACTCATGTCTGTGTTAGTACATGATATCCACAATACTGTGGTATTGACTGGTATATCAAATGAACATGCAAAAAGAAGTCTAATAACTAAATAGAAAGTGAAGCTGTAGAAACAATAAAAATATTGATTTAAATATTCCAAATATATAAGGGTTATATTAAAGGACATACAGAAAATAAGTATTTTAGGGTTTTGCAGAATTTTTCTTATGCTGTATAAATTATTCCATATATGTGATGCACATAAGAAGGTTTCAGTAATGTCACATTTTGACCACTGCCAAAGCAGAGTGGTATATAAGCAAAGAGCCTTCGGTAGATGACTCTTTGTTTTATTTCAGTACTCTGTAATGAACTAAAACCATTTTTTTATTCCCCTTGGTTTACTGTAGGTTTATATAATGAACAGAAATATACTTCATGCAGGCGCTTTACTGTGTAGGTTGTTTAAAAGTTCTGAAGATCCTAAGCAAAGATGATGATATTGTTTAACACTAGCCATATTTATTTTTACATACTTTGAATAGACAGTTGCATGATTGAGCCAAATTATCCGAGACCAGTTGACATCATACTTTTGTGCAATGTTTGAAGTGGGAGCTACAGTGAACATAAAACGGTAGGTTTTCATTGGATCACTCCAGTGGCTTTAATGGCATCGTTATGATCTCAGAGGGTGTCTGTAGATTCTCAATGGTGTGATGAAATTACGTTGCCACGCTTTGGCTGAAGTCGGGCTTCAAGGCTGGTACGAGACTGAGAGTCATCACAACAGCCTTGCTTATACAATTTGGTGACCAGGAGACATCTAGACTTACACATGAAGGTATCTCCAAACTCAAAACTCTTTATTTGTGTCACAATCTTCCTTATGGTACTTGTTTATAAGCTTGCCAAGCTAAAATAAATACATGAGTCCTAAATAGTAAATAGTATGCTCTATACCCCTACAGCCTGATCTACTACGCCGAGCCTCGTATGCTTTTACAGTAAGTTTTTATGTCTGCTGGTAACTTTGTCTCCGTATGTCTGCGAAGGCCTGAGTCCCCTGAAAGCCATTACCATCTCCCCACATCATGCTGCTCCCTCTTCCTCCCAAACACGACATGATAGACACATTAACACTCTTTCACACCCAATTGAGCACAGCAGCCAAAAAGAGGAAGGAAATACCATGAATGTAGAGGAATGCAACCATTTAAAAGAATTAGATTAAGCAGCTTGTGTGAAGGAGAAGAAGAATTCACACTCGCCTGGCAGCTGTGAAGCCCAAATATGAGTACTGGTGGAATGTCACAAATGGTGAATCACTGGCAATTATTTTTAATTGTCTCAGTATGTTTCTGTATAAAAAAGAGCTTTTTCACAATGTTTTGGTAATGAAAATCTTAAACAGCCAAGATACTAAAGTGTATCGTGATTATAACTGGCACAACTTCACACGCGGATTTCTTTCGTTTATGCTGTTTAATTGACTATTATCTTATTTGTATTTGCTGTATTCTGCAGCATATTGTTGGCAAAACATCTCCCTGACTGCTACTAATAATATTTCTCTGGTGTACATTACAGTTAATTGAAGTGCAGCAGCTGTCAGAATAATTACATGCTGATGTTTGCGACTTGGCAGGGAAGGATTACACTCAACCACAAGCTCTGGAGAGTTTCCTTTTTCTTTTTTTTTTCTTCTTCGTCCTTCAAGCTTATTTCAGCCAAATGCCAACAGAAAAACTGGCTCGGCGACATGTGGGGGGAGAGAGATTGATTCTGTTTGCCTAATGAGATACACACTAAGGGACACTATATGGAAAACTAGTAATCACCGGGCTACTTTACACATGGAAAAATACTGTAAATATGAAAAAAATGTTCAAGATTCAAGGTGTTGAACTCAAACTTTGTTTTCTTTCTGTCCTGTGTTGGTGATTCTCATCCAAGTACAATTCTGTGTAAATCATCACTAAAACAAATGCATTATTAAAGAGCTTAAAGTTCAAATCCAGCTGGTCAAATGACCACAGCTTCTCCGTTCTTTTGTTGGCGAGCGGCAAATCCACTCTGCAGGAATCCACTGGACGTCTTTCCCTTCTGTCCTATCAAGGTCTGCCTTCAACTCTCTGAATGCCATGGCAATATCTCCGTTGATGATCACTTTGTCAAACAGGTGGCCGTACTGGTTCTCCATGGTTTCAGCCAAGTCAATCATGCCCTCAAAATCCTCTTCCTGTGAACCAAAAACACAGAGTAAATCAAACAAAACAAGAATTTGGACAATTTGTTATACTTGTGGACATATGGTGATGAGAACATCCCCCGATCAGATTTTTTTTAATAATAATGTTCACATACTGTACTGGCTAAAGAATAACACGTCATTACATGTTGAGAGTAAAGGATAAAAAGCTTTTTCACACCACCTGTAGTACATGATATACCTTCTTGCAGTATATCATTTCTTACACTACAGCTGGTGCAGTCTGAGTCCCTTGGCCCTGTCCAAAGTCCAGTCACGCTGCATCACAGGTGTGTGACCTTATGGGTTTAATAAGGGCAGTGTGGGCAGCCGGGGTCAAACAGATGAGGCCAGATGAGGATTATGAAAGTGGCCCATCAAACATGCATGCTTTTGTTTTGAGACAAGTGAATACAAATCTACCAGAGCAGTATAAAATATGATGATTTCCCTTGTTGAGTCCTTTTTTCAAACCATTAAACGCTGTATACACACACAAGATGTAACCAATTATTTTCTGGACAATGTTGACTCATCTACACATTAGTTATGGAACAAGAAGCCACCCACCAAGCAGCCTTGTAACTCTCTTGCCTATTAAACATCTCTTAAATACAAACCATAGGGTCAGCCAGGCATAAGGCAAAGTGTGCATGCAAAGCCGGTTAAGTTGTGTCTATGGGCCAGGGTGACCTCACACTGCCCTGCATGTTACATGATATGGGACAAGCACCTGCCATTACATGTTGCTTGGTGGACTGTGTACTGTGTGTTTAGGTCATAACTTCTCTTACTGAAAAGATCCTGACTGGGTTTGTGTCCTCGCCAGTGAATTTGGCTCTGCGTCTGGTGAGACGTAGCTCTTCAATAAGTGGGGGCTTCACAAACACCACATATGGTTTGAATTCAGATGTGTACACATGTTTTATTTTCTGTAGTGACAAAGATAAAAAAAGAGGAAGTGAGATGAAGGCAGCAGTATGTGTCTATGATAAATACCATATCCAAACAATATACATAAACATTAGAGAGGAATAAACTAAGAAATCAGAAGACTGGTACTAAATAAACTAATGGTACTAAATATTAGTACTATTGCATATTATGAGATTTCTCACTGGCTTCCCACTTCAACTAAGCTACTTCAAAACGTTAACTTTAAACATTCTGAGCCTTTTAGGGGTAACCTTACTCTCATGCTTGGAATCCCTGTCTTGCTGTGTAAGTTGTGCATGAGTTTCATCTCACAGACTGCTGACCTGACATTTTCCTTCAGAAATCTTGGTTATGGAATTCATGTTTCCCTCAGTTTTGGAAAGTCGGCCTGAAGCAGCAAAGCATTCCCACCACATTACACTGCCACCTCCATTCTTGACTGTAGCTACTGTATGATGTTCTTTTTGTGGAATTCTGTGTTTGGTTGATGCCAGGTGCCCTGTCCTGTCTCTAGACAGTTCAACCTGTGACTCATCATCATCAACAGAACGTTCTCCCCAAACGCTTAAAGGTCATCTATGTGTGTTGTTGCAGAATTCATATGAGCCTTAATGTTCTTCTGGGTTAGCACCGGTTTTTGCTATATCTCTCTCCTCTGGAAGCCATTTCTACCTTGGGTATGTTGGACTGTGGAGTCACAATTATCTGACTTTTATTGAGGGGAGAGAGGTTAGATTACATCTTTTAAGACTTCTGGATAAATCATTGTCTTGCTCTTGGACTAAGTTTGAAAGGTAGACCACTTTTGGGATGGTTCACTATTGTTTCAAGTCCAACCAATTAGTACATAGTGTCTCTTGCTGTTGATCTATGGAAACCCAGAGCATCAGATTTACCTCTGTAACTCTTTCCATACTGATCAATTCAGAATAGTAGGGTTTGACTACAATTTTCCTAAAGGCCAAGTTTTTATCACATGACCCTTAAAAAAATACAATCATTATTTAAAAACTATTTTTAAGACTGTATTTTGTGTTTGTTTTATGTAAATTTTATTGAAGAGCTTAGTATGAGATAAAGACAAGAAGAAAAATTATTGAAAGGGAGTTGAATATTTTTTCACAACACTATTATTTCAACATCAACAGGTCACATAATGAAAGTTTGTAGCAAAAAAAGCAATTGTCACAAATTTTGTGTTGGTATGAATCACCAGTGTGAACGATTTAGCAGGGACACATGATTTATTTTGGCTCAAAAACTTTCTTCTTCTTGGACGCTGAGTATAGCATACTTTATTTGATGGTCTAATACAGTACTTACACTAGGATGCACATCCAGAAGGCACACCTTGCCCTCAGCCAACACTTGGTGAACAGAGTCTAGACTTGTTCCATAATAATGTCCTCTGTATGTACCATATTCTATAAACCTAAGGGAGGACAAAAGCAGACAGGAAAGACAGCATTAAATGGTAATCAGACGGTAATAGAAATGATGGACGTCAGTCTCATGAAAAGGCGGAACCAAACACAATATGGACTCATTTTTTGTCTGAAAAATGAAACCACAAGAGCGAAACCGTCATAAATACTTGCAGTACCTATGATTGAGAATCTCCTCTTCAAACATGTGAACTGATACAAAATGATAATCCTTCCCTTCATTCTCCTGCCTTCTCTTCTCACGTGTGGTGTCTGCAAGAGAACAGGAAGTTGGCTTCAGAAAGATTAGCTGAGAACATTTGACATGCAGGAGGTAAAAGTGACAATTTAGGAATTTGAAGATGTCTGTCTTACGTGGTACAGTGACTCCATAGCGGTCAGGGTTGGAGATCAGGAGCCTCCTCTTCAGTTCACTTACGCCAACGCCGCTGGGCCCTCAAGACATAGATCAAAACGCTATGTTCTGTATGTGGGTTTTCATTCCCAAATATCCGCTGTGTACTAATGTTTTCCTCACGACAAATCCAGCATCAAATAGGCCTAGTGATCTGGTGGCACATCTGTCTTTATCATTAGAAAAGGAACGAGTCAGACAGACACAGCTCTGATTTCAGTCTGAAAACGACTCTCCAACCAGCCTCACTCTTTTTCTGCGCCTGTGTGTCTCTATCCAACGTTTCTATACCCGCTGGAAAATCCATAGCATCACATCTAAATGTGACATCTGCAAAGCCACACAGTATCGGTGTCACTATAGTGTAGGATGAACAGGATGAAGCACACGTGTGCACACAAGCATCCACACACACATACTGTAGCATCTGGGATTTTGTTCTACAGCAGGTTTCTCCAGCCCCAGGTTGCATCAGACTAATGGAGCGCTGTCTGAAAGCAGAATTCCTGACATACCTGCCTTTTCCATCACTGTGTTGCATGCGCTCGATACATTACAAAATATCAAGTTTATAGACTCACCCTTACACTGCTAATGTCTTTCACATCTGCTTCACAAAACTGGAGAGGAGCATCTCCATGAATACTTTCTTTTTCTTTTTTTGAGAGTTACGTGATCTGTAGGCCTTGAAGCGGCTGACAGTCACTTTCACCAAACTTCATCGGACATAATGGTCCTTTGTTTCATTCAGCATTTGCATGCAATACAAACAAAAAAGGAAATATTTCCAACCTGGTCAAATATTATCCAGCTGGTCCTGTTTTAACAATCCAGGTTTTGGTTCGTCTGTCTATAGCTCTCATTGCCAATAAGCTATATATTCTCAATGATGACCTCCGGTCAATGAAGAGCCTTTACAGCAGACAGTAAAACGTAATCCAGAGTGAGGGTTAGCTCCAACTCAATTAAAGATCTCTAAATCTAAATCCAAGCTGTCTTAACTGTTCCAGTTTAATGATGGAGCACTTGGCTGACATTATGAGTCAAAATCCACTCATCCCTTTCTCTCCATTCGTCTATCATTTAATTCTTCTCCGTCTATCTGGGTTTGTTTTTTGCTCCTCTTCAATTAATTGTGTTTCTCTCCTCCCTACTTTCCTCATCTTTTTTTTTTCGCTCAGTCACAAGTGACCTACAGTTGTATTGTAATATGACATTAAGTAGGCCTTTGGTGGGGTTCAATGTAAAATTCCCTAGGGAGAGATACAGCTCAAAAATACATAGAGCAGACCCGCAGGATTGGCAAAAAAGTGAATCAGGGGTGGGCCACTGGGTAACTTAAGAAATCACAATATATTCTGACTTGGAGTTTTCTGACAGTGTTTACGTGGTTCTGATGGGAACCAATTGTTCTTGCACTCAAGAGTGGGAACATAAATCTTCATCAATGCATTGCCTTTTCTTTTGATCAACAACAGCTTCAATAATTCTGTCCTTTTAGTGAAAGGCATCACATTATTTTGAAATTTTCATGCAGGCAAAAGGAAAAAAAAACACACTGGGATAATATAAAACAGAACAGACCGCAAAGTGCAATACTGTACATATCATCACAGAACCATGTTATACAAAGTGTACACATAATGCTAACAGTATGTCACAGTAGTTCCTCATAGACTTATCACAACACTGGAGCCAATTTTTAAAGTTGTCTAAAAGCAACCTTTAACATAAGAACCTGTCTGTTTCTTTATGGGGCTTTATGTTGAGCTCATACATACCAACCAGAATGACCAGACGTTGTCTATCCTTGGGGCTCCTGTGGTAGGGCATCACCTCTATGTAGGTAGGAGGACAAATTGAGCCCTGTATCCCTGCGCTCCACCTCCTGGAGCGAGCAGCTTCTCTGGCCAAACTGCTCTTTTTACCAAGTCGGAAGCTTCTTCTTAAACCAGCTGGCAAACAGAGACAGGCCTTAGATTTTGCTGGTGCATCAGTATGTGTGTGTGCGTGTTTACCAATGTTGAGTTCATAACTAAAAACCTAGCAGAAGGAGATCCTTCTTACAGTCCCAAAACCTGCATTAATTGTTATGTTTTTTTGTTTTTTTTGCGGACATTTGACGTTTGACGACATTTGAAACGCAGGAACTGGCATATTCTTGTGTTATGAGGCAAATATGAGTGTGTTAGCAAGCAATTTACACATCCAACACACAGAAACATTAGCATTGATATGGAGTCACATTTGTGGTTGCTTGGTTAACAAAAGTTCATTGTTCACGTCTGGTTTAAGTATTCCTGACAGAAGCACATTGTTAGCTTCTACATGCTACCCTATGTACTTTAGTTTACTATCTGACCTTGTCTGCCATCTGATGCTGGGCAGATGGTGTATAATGGGTTTTTAGAGCTTTTTTAGAGCATTTGCCTGCTGTAGCAGGAAATTAGAACAGTATCAGTCCAGTCAATCAGAACAGCATTCAAGCTGTGGGCCAGAAAACCAAAACAAAGAGTTGAAAAAGACTATGATGGCTCATAGTGCTAAAGGGAACAAAGTCACTTCAGGCTCCTCACTACAGTTGACTCCCTTTATACTATGTTTAGTAACTTTATCCATCTTCTGTCTTGGTCATAAGAGGAATTTTTGTCTTAACACAGGAAAGTTACAATCAGTCATTAATCCGTCATGATTGAATCATGATGATACCAATAAGATGACTTTACATAGATAATAAGAAGCTCTACGGGTTTGATGGTTGACTTAATTGTCTTCCATCATTTACCACGCATTTTACATCACTTCCCTTGCTGCACGACCTGAACATCAATAGAATAAACAGATAGTAAACAAATATATGTGGCAGCTAGAAATAAAATCTGTTAGAAAGTGAAACACTGGTGACAAGAAGGTACATCACAGAAGGGAGACCTAATGTAAGCATGTCAGGCAGAACTGAAAATATGAAACTACCACTACTTCCATCCATAAATCTGGTGTAAAGCACTATCCCGAACAGCACAAATCTAGTCAAGAAACAACAGCTCAGACTGTCACGCGTGGCTTGTAGACCGTCTGACAACCAGCGTCTGCCATGCAACTGTGGTCTGGCCTGGCTTGGCAGGCTCTCTCGCTTTCATGATGTTAACTGCTGCTAAGTGATGGAGCCAGGCTTTCTTTGACGTCAGCTGTAATTTCACTTTGTAAGCATATCTGTTCATTTCCTCTGTAGGCTTCATTCTAAGAAACATGGCACTATGGGTACAGATTTCAAACTTTTGTTTACATTGCATTTAAACTGATGATTTCATTCAAATGTGAAAAGGTAATACAGTACATACTGCCCAAAACCAATGTTATACTGCATAAAAGAAATCTTACTTCCTAAAGTAAAACATGGTCTAGAGGAAAACATTTTGTCATAGTCAATCTGAAGTAATTCTGGCAGTGAAATGCTTATTATAGACATACAATGAGACCATTTAAGTGGAACTGAATAATTCACTGTTACCATTTAAAGGAATTGTTTAACATTTTGGTAAATGTTCACTTTCTTGCCAGAAGTGGAAGAAGAAGACGACTGGTAACTTAGCTTAGCATAAAGACTGGATAGATATGTACATGTTAAAGCGGCATCATTGCCAGTGAAATATGTCTGTAGCACCACCATAATAGATCGGGCCTCTGCTCTGTACTGGCTTTGGATACTCTAATGAAAAAAAAGTCAAAACCAAACAACAGGTAATAACATTTCACAGCTAAGTAGTTATATAAATTTTTTTTATTCTGAATTCGTATCAAATCAAGAATAAGATAACAATGAGTGACTATCAATACTAAGCTAGCTAATCAAGTGAAGAAAAGTGCTCAATAGTTTCATAAAAGGTTTAAAGAAGGTACGTTTAATGCAGTGAGTTAATTAATTAAAATAATTGTCATTTATATTTCACAAAAAGCAAAGCCATTCTGGGTAGATAACCATGACAAGTCCATAAAACCTGTGAACAAATTATTAGAGATGTTTGTTTTTTTCCACTCTTTACCACATTTTTACCTGTTGATGCACAATATTCCACTATCCTTTTTTTGATTGTACTGCATGCAGACATGGAGAGTCAACAAGGCTTATATGCCAGATAAAAAGGAAATACAGAGTCTGAAGCATTTCTTCAGGTGGAACCTGACCTAAAATAAATGCACATTAATAAATGCTTGTGATTCTTAGAACTGATTTAAGGCAACATCTGTCATGGTCTTGCTGTGTACAGACATGCGGAGCCTCTACAAGAAACTGTGCGAGAGCACACCACACATATACACACACATCATATTATCCAGTCCATGAGATCAAGACAAATGGGAAGACTAAAACCACACTTGCTGTTCTAGTCCTTCACCCATAAATCTCCAAACCTCAAAACTACATTATCATATGAAATGGTTTGTAGGGTAAAAATAACTAGGGTCTGTTGTTCTTACTGATTTGTCCCTGTTTTTTAGGCAAAGTATCTAGTACATATGTATGTATATATATATATATATATATATATATATGTTAGTGGGATTCAGGTGAAATAAGTCAAGCATCTCACCAATGTGGATCCCTGTTATAGCTCCATAGTCTACATCCTCCACAACTGGAAAATAAGGAAAAGAGAAGAGGAAAGAGAAATAGTGAACACAAACCACAACGAATGACACGTGCATTACTCTGAAATTTTATACCCAGAGTATTAACATATGTTCTAACCCTAATGTCTTAATATTTTGCATTGGAAATTCTAATAATAGTTTTATTTAGTAATGATATCCACAGTTTAAAAATAATAACTGCCACAATCTTACAAAGGGAAAAACTACAGCACATTATAGGAGGTCATTTCAGTTCAGTTACATTTTCTTAACCTGGTTGGTTACAGCAGAGGAACATTTCAGCCGTATGGAGAGTTACATGCTTTTGGATAGCAACTCAACCCCAAACTAAAAACCCACATGTGTATTATACCATGACAGTTGTCCTAAGCATTTTTAAAAGAATATTTAAGCAGACAATACCTTCTCCCTGGTCTGTGGAGCATGTGGAGAGAACAAAAGTAGTGAGGACAGCAGGAGAGCAGCAGATGAACTTGACGAGGGCTTTAAGACATAACCTATCAGCGCTTAGCTTAGAACTGAAGAAGCTCTCATGTGTTTATTGGAACATGTTCAAATGTTTTTATTCTTTTCAGGTGATTTTATGAACAAACGTTGGCTCATCACCTGGTGGTTTTACTTGACGTGGTTTGAACAGCGCCTTGGGTCGCTGTAGTGCAACTCTCCTGTAAGACGCCAGATAAAAAAAGGCTGAATCAATAAAGGAGATTATTAACATGATTTACGAACAGTATATGTCAGAACTTGATCGGTAAAGTGAGTGATTCAAAAGCTCAAATGACCACCTTTCATGCAGTTGCTGTGAGGGGATGAGCCCTGCTCGAGCGTTGCCATCCCTAAGGTGACATGCCTGCCACCAGGTGTCATCTTCCATGCTGACAATCTGCAGGATATCCCCCCTTTTAAAGGCTACTGCTGCATCCTTACACGGGACAGTGGGATCCTCGTCAGGATCATAGTCAAAAAGAGCTCGCACAAAGAGCTGAGGAGACAAAATCACTTCTTACGTTTGGAAAGAAAAAAATAAAAATACACACATGATTTTATTTACCTATTCATGTTTCTCCTTTACAGCAGCTGTGTGACCTTCTCCATATAACATATGTTGGTGTCATTTTTGAGAAACGACCAGAATCACTAAATATAATTTGTCTCAATGCATTTCAAATGCTCCCTGCTCTAACAGTTTCCATCTTGGAAAATCACCATGAATGTGGTGGTGTTCTTTCTAAGAGAAAAAGTTGATATTTTCCACATAAGGTGTATTTTAATTCACTGTTAATCAGCTTAGCAGATGTGATGTCTGTGAAATTATAAATCAAGCGTATAAAGCTGTTAGTTAGTGTTATATGCTTGACCGTCTGATCTGAATTTACTTGTTGACGCCCACATTGCTGTAGTCACAGCTCTGTGGCAAACACAAGACATGACCAAAAACACTATTGCATTAATCTCTTTTTACTGAGACTGCGATACAGCATAGAAATATGTATAGTTAATATTTACCGTACCTTCTTCTTATTTGTTGACATTTCTTCCTTGTAGGAGGCAGGTATTATCGTGAACTTTATTTCACCATGAGAATGAGCCTGGGTAAGAACAGCACTGTTAAAGAAATAGGTTGGTACTTTGGATAGTACCACAAGTACTTGCCCGTTTACGTGATAAACTCATTTATCAACTGTCTGGGATTTTTTGGGTAAGCTATGATTTAATGGTCTTGTATTGACTGTGTAACTCAAGTCTGATATATAACTTGTTCCTCTGTATCACAGAGTTCTACAGTTGTCCAAAACCTATTAAAAATATGTAATCAAGCCTCAGTTACAGTGGGAAGCATCACTCTACATTACACATACTGCAAATTCAAATTAGTTGGCCTTAGTTAAAAAAATACCATGCAATCCAATTACTTGAAAGAAAAAAAAATTGGAGAACTAGGAATTTGATTTTGTTTAGTGTAGTACACTTTATAGTTGAGTTAGTATGAACTGCTCAGAATTACTTAGGCTAACTGATGTGACATTTCCAGAAACTTCTAAGGTATGTACTTGAGCAGCATGAAACCATGCAAACCAATTGATTTAAAGAGACAAAGGAACTATTGCATGTGTATTGCTTTATTCATATTCCCTTTAGGTATGGCTTGGTAACCATGCCTCCCATACTACTACTACTGTACTATAGTATATCTTACTACTGTCAACATTGATTGGCAATCCCCCTTTTTTCTACCCCTTCCATCTGTCTCTCTTTCTCTGTCTGCTGTGCACCAACAAGAGTTGATTAGCTGTAATTACATGACGCTCAGATTGGTACAACCACAGTGTAAAAGGTAACTCACTGCTAAAACTGAATGAGCATTAAATATATTTTTACTGGCAGCAGTGCAGTATGAAAAAATGTTATCCTCCCTCCCTCATGTGAAAATGCCAGCAGGGGGTGTTCCAAACTCAGGTGCAGGTAGAAAGTCAGTGGCTTTCTAACTATGTTGGGTCAGTAAAACATTTTGTCCAAATTTTACCATGGTGCTAGAACATTGTAATACTGGCCTGTTTTCCGCACTTGTGTGCAATTACTGTTGCTCTAAACCATATGTAAATGTTTTTTTCACCTGGCAATTCACTCTAACTTGATAAAAAATTAGTACTGTTGTTAACCAAGTGAAGGTAACTAAGATATGTAAGTTGCACTGTCCTGCTGATGTGCTGATGTCAGTAATCCGTGTAGGATGGCCTGTTTCAGCAACATTTTTAAAAACGATATTTGTGACTGTTTAGGATTAGAAATGAGAGCCACAGACAGGGTAGAGCCACAGTAGATGATTTTTAGAGAGAGGCCAACACATTGCAGGTTTTCATGTGATTTATGAAAATACAAAAAAAATAAAGAACTATCTGAGCTGCAAGCTTTATGTTACACTGAGACGAAGGAAAGCAAAATTGAGACAAGATGAGAGATCCAATAAGGAGACATTTAAACGGCCAATGTGACTGAACAGCAGTAGTAAGACTGACCAGAAGAGGAAGGATTTCCTTTGGCTTTCTGTGCTCCAGTGAGACTCCGTTCACCTCTTTGAGCTCATCTCCTTCATGGATCAGGCCTTCAAAGTGTTGGAAATGCATATAGAAATCTGTACTACACACTCTTCATAATGTTGCTACCATCTGATATAAAGCTTTAGAAAAGTATAAAGTGGTAACAACTGCAATAACTGAAATATTAACTTACCGCTTTTATCAGCTGCGCTTCCTCTCATGATCCTCGCCACAACAATAGCTCCCGTGGTTTGATCCTTCTTAATTGTTGCCCCCTGTGGGTGATGATTAGTGAATGAAAAGATGAGGAACAAACAGATGAACAGATGCACAGAATCAAACATGACAAGCGTTGGAGAGGGCGAAGAACATGTTGATTTTATTACAGCACCAGACAAACTTCTTATTTAGAGTCTCCTCATTCCAAAGAGGGTTATTTGTATCAAGACGGGAACATTTAGCTGACTGCCTTCATGTAACATACAAAGTGCTGGAAAAGGTTACCCAAATCAGCATTATTGTCAACAGATGTTATTGATGTGAAGCAAATCGCAATGGAAAAAGCATTTTATGCAGTTGACTACAATCAGCGCATGCTTGGGTGTTGTCTGGAAAAAAGGGAACATGCTGGATCGATCAAAGAGACCATGTCAGAAAGAGGTCAGTCCCCATCCAATCTAGTTTTGGGATCGATTCAAAAGTATGTTCTCTATTATTGGACCTTAGCGCATACACACCAGCATATACAAATAGACACACTGACAAAATGTCCATTATTAAGTAAATTATTCTCATAATTAGTCCTAAAATCACATTTTCCTCAAATAAATTTCAACAGATTGCAATGCAATTTGGTGAAAGATAAGGCCACAGGCTAGGTAACAAATGATAGTTTATGATGTGGATCCAAGGATTTTTAAATTTTAATATCTAAGGGCATTTTAAAACATTTTTGCTCTTTCTAATGAACTCTATGGCTGTCCATGTATTTTACAGTGATCTCGACTGAGATGTAAATAAAGTCTGACTTTTAAAATTTAGAATAACAAATTTTACTGCATTGGTGGAAGTAAGCCCTCTACATAGTTTCAGTTTTCACTGCAGCTTCACTTGATCCAGGAAATTTCCAGAAATAAGAGCGAACAGTCATTCCAGTAGTATCAAGAAAATGAGCTATGATTAAAGACCTTGAAACAAGTTGATTTACATGAGAAACAGTAAAGAAATTATGCCAATCCTTTTAAATGCACATTACTGCTTTAAAGGACTGCAATGAGAGGCATATTTTTGCATACACTGAATAACACACACAAACAGACACGTAACAATCTGAAACTAGGCTATGATGTGCGTCACAGCAGATATATGGCAAGGAAGATGTGGAAGAATTGACTCTTGGTTGAAGTAAGCGAGCAGCAGCTCAAAGCAGACACAAAGGTGATCCAAGCTGCTACAGGAACCTTCTCTTATGTTTCCTGTTATTCTAAGAACTTTCGTCCTGCAACATCTTGGCACACTACATGAGTTTAGTGGTTTTGTTTTTTTGACAACATGACATTAATTCACTCGCCAGAGAAAATTTCAGCCTTGAGTTTCTTGGATATGTATATTCCTTTGAACTGCCTGTCAGTTATTGTGACTGGACAAATTACAGTTTTTTAAGTGCAGCTGTCCTGTTCAATATTGCCACAACATAAATAATTGCATTCTGAGCCCAGGTAGACCAAATTTTATTAAATTTTTGGCAGTTGAGTACAGTACTTTTAGAGCTCATGGTTGGTATGATTTTATTTTTTATGTTTATGATTAAAAAGGTATTCAACTGGCATTTCTGGCTCATCATCTGTGATGACAGAAGGCAAGGCATTTTTAAAAATGTAAAATATATTTCTGTTTTTAACTGAAGTTGTAGACTTACCTAAGAAGACTGATATGACTTTCATGGAAGTATGCTAACATAAATATGCAGCCAACATAAAGACAGGAGGAATGAACTCTATCCAAAGCCTGGTTACAAGCTACTAATTAACACATAATATCTCCCCATCAAAAGTTCCAGCTAAGCTAACTACCTGCTGGCTCTGGCTGTGTAAGTTGATTTTTTACACAATATTGAAAGATTATTTTAAAAGTCAAACAGGGGATCAATCATGTTTTTACCTTGAACACTGAAACATGAAGACATATTTACTGACCAGTGGTTCGTTGGTTTTGACCAGACTGACAATTTTGACTGAGTCCTCTTCCTCATCCAGTACACCGTCAGGTATTGGTGGGAGAGTAGGCTCAAAGTCTCTCTGAGCTACAGCATCATGGACAGACAGGAGACTCTGTGAGGAAGACAGAAATACAGCAGCTGCTCTGCATTGAGGAATGTCACTTTAAATCCTGCTGTTACTGCTGTGAGCAGATGTGGCACTGGGACTTGTATCCTTAAAGGCATCTCACTTTGCATGGAAAATATGGCACTGTCTAAAGCCCTACACTCCAAACAAAATGGATATTGGCATGTTGGCTGTCAAAACCCTGCTGGATTCAGCAAAGTGAACACATTCCAGAGTAATCACTGCAGAAATCAGTTCGTTTTATGTCATCAGCTACAGCTGAAGGCATGATCCACTGTCGCTGCAGATTTACCAACACATGTTTAGGCTAGCTTTTACTTGTTAGGTTACAGAGGCTGCTTAATGTAGTTGTAGGGTTAAAAAATAGTTTGTACTCAAACAAAAATGCAACCAATCCCTTATGACTAATTAATGGCGAAAAGGTAAAAATATAAGTTTGGCTGACCGGGCTGCACTCTCCACAGCAACTGAATCCAAATATAGCAGTTTCTTTTTGAATGTGAGCTTTCAGTTTTGCCTAAGCCAAAATGCCAGCAAGCCCATCGGCCACCTGAAAGCACCCCCTCCCTCCACCCAACCCCCAAAAAACACACTTCCCTAACACTGAATCTGGGTACAGTTTTACTACTCAACTCAAACATCACTCAGGTTAGAAAAAAGCTCCGTTTTGAGTGCAGGACTATAAACTGATATGTTATTCACTATCGATGCCAAGGCAGATCAGTTAAGTGCATTTTGTGCTAACTTTGGCACTGAGAGGAAAACAGATTTGTTAACGGGAAAACATTGTTCTACGTAAATGTTGATCTCTTACTGTGAGCTTGAACAAAGTACAGTTCTAAAAAAGGAGGAATTTACAAAAATAAGAATACGAATGAGGAGAGGAGATGAAAAACGTCTGCTCATCAACTTCGTTTTAACAATCAGCCAATCCATCTGTCAGTTAGTCTACTTGATGTCCATCATCAGTTGCTCTGCTCAGAGGTTGCCAGCGCGTGAGCAATGTGTCTCTGGCTGCTTTCAGAGACATGTTTTCAAAAAACAAACATTCATTTACAGAATATTACACCCAGTGTCTCTCATAAATATGTGTGAGCTCCTACATTGGGGCCAAGAACAAACAGGTCATTAAGACTGTTTAAACAAACCTGTTAGTTCTCGTCTGGCTTCAGCTTCTCATTAAGAAAAGCCACAACCTCTGCAGCTCACTGGAAAACCATACTCCATGTGTGTGTTTGTGTGTGTTTCTGAATTAGGACTGTCAGCACATCTGAAATAAGGAAACATGCATTTGAGTAGTCTGCACTTCTATATGAGTTAACACTAATAAACATAACCAGGGAGCAGATTAACTTCAGTGCCCGTGTGGTTAATAGATGTCAGCACCTCTCAGTGGGCAGAATGATGAGGTGAAATCAGTCTCTAAATAAAATTTACAGTTGGATTAATTTGCCACTTTGTGTGACCCATAAAAGAGCCGACTGTAGGAACAAAATGCTGTAAGATTTTCACTGTCGCTTGAACGGATTCAGAATAGCTCAAACAAAGCATGACTGAATGGAAATTAGGTGCTCGGATTACGTTTAAAAAATTGACTGAAAATGTAAATACACTACTCATTGATGTGTTTATTTTGCTTTTATTGGCCCTTCCAGGGTCAGCTAAACATACTCCAACTGGATTTCATTTTGCTGTTTGGGGTATGTTTGTGTGCATATTTGTCCAGTAACGTTACAAAGAGGAGCAGCTTAACAGAGCAGCTTAACATAATAACAGTAAGACATAACAGTTAGGAAATACTCGCAAATATGCACATTTACTGTCTGAATGGGAGAATAAATACAACTATCATGGTCTGTTGGTTAAGTATGAATCCAGAGGGAGCTGCTTAGCTTAGCGTATGTTGCAAAGTGGAAAAAATAGCTTAACTCCTTCCAAAGGGAAAAAATATGACAATAGGCAAATCTACCTAAACACAAAAAAACTGTAGAAGGCATGGCATTCTTTACCTCTGGAAATCTAGTTGTTTCCCTCTTGTCCCCTTATTTATGCTAAGCTAAGGTCACTGCCCCATATAGTTTCATATTTAATGAACACATATGAAAGAAACTTTAATCGTCTCTTCTAATTCTGTGTGTGAAAACACATAAGTAGTTGCTGTTAGATTTTTTTTCCCTACATGTGACTTCTGGTTCTTTGTCTTTTGGCTATTCTAAGCTACAGTAGAGCAAAAGTTCAGTTTGTTATTCAAAACAGGAGAAAACAATTAGTTATATCTCATTTGTTTATCAGAACAAAGTATAAAAACGCCATAGTGAGAAACCAGCTATCTACTGTCCTCTATAATCTATGTGTTAACTCTTATCACAGGACAGCTGTATCTCCTCTACCTGTGGTAAAGAAAGCTACTACTACGACTACTACTACTACTACTACTACTACCTCTATTACTACTACTTCCCAAGAATTTGTTTCAAGAACGTTGTAGAATTTATGTTGCTCAACTGGGCACGGACGTGGCGTGAAGCGAAGTTTTAGGTCAACACGTGTGCAGCCGCAGGAACAAATCACCACACATAATTCTATTCACCTTAAAGAGGGGTTTGTTTAAGATGGCAATCAGTTCTTTGACTTCATCTCTCCAGCCTTGGTATATCAGGTCTTTGGCCAACTGCAAGCAAAGAGAAGGAGAAGGAGAAGGAGAGGCAGGATATATTTTTATAGGCTAATTAGAGGTATACATTTATATCATGGCCTGAGCGATGTTTGTGCCACTCTACACTGGACTAGCTAAGACAGACAAAGAAGCAAGCAGAGTCAGAAAACGTTGAATATGATTCAGACTACAGTGACACATCATCAGTACTGTCATTATTTCTTCTCATTCACCTCACTGGGATTTGAACTATTATTGCATGTTCCTGTTTTGGTTTTGACTTTTAGCCACTGTCGTAAAAAAGCTCCTGAATGTTTGAGGCTACAGGACAGCCCCGGCGACAGTTAGAACAAGGCAGCCTTGACCGTCAGCAGCAAGTGGAAAGGCAGTGAATGACTGTGTGCAGTCGCCTGTCTTGTCAAGCATATTGCTGTAATGACTTCTACTGCTTCAAGATGTCAAGGCACACTCCAGAGACACAATGCATGAAGGTCATTAGTTTCCACTGTGAGCAAACAGAAGCCTCTATGAGGGGAAACAGAGCTACGGTTTGGCCCTTCCAGTAGGTCCTGATGATTTAAGCCAGGCGGAGAGTGGATGTCGAACCGAATCTGAAGCAAAGGGAGTGATGTGAAGGAGACGGAGAGAAGTATGGAAGAGAAGACAGTGGTAGATACACACAATGGAAATATGGCAGAAATTATGGCATTTAAAGTATAGAAAGAAGATAAAGTAAAGCGAAGAAGGAAAAATGCTACAGAGAAAAGGGGGAGAAAAGATATAATGTTGGGGAGTGTAAAAAGAATGTCCTTGTTTTGCACTTTGTCCAGGAACAAATGATCAGGAAGTGAAAGTGGGAGATGGTAAAATGTAATAAAGAAGCCAGAGGAATGAATAAAAAAAGGAATAACTGCTAGAAACAAAGAGGGCCAATGTATGAAATATGGCGCACATCTGAAGGGAATAGTGACTGGTCGTGCTGTTTTGAGTCACAGCTGTAGTGGGAGTACGCGCTGTCACTTCATCTTACATCTGAAATTAATTGTATTCCTCCAACCTGAAACCTTAGACTACACACAAAAATGATTTTAGCAGCTTTTCGCACAGCATTGTCCTCAGTGACCTAACTCTTGATACAAAATGATATCTGCTTTAAAACACAGTCTTTCAAGTGATAACATCTGAGGTGATGGTGTTTTGAAATAATGTCTCATAATTCAGCAGGGAGGAATGTACATTCAAGTCGTGCCTCTGTGTGACAGGAAAGTCACTGTATAACGGAGAAAATTTAAACAATGAAAAATCATCCCTTTTCCCTCTGCTGTCAAACTGTCAACCTCTGCAGTGTGTGTGTGTCTGCAAAAGATGTTTGGAGAGAGTCACTTACATCCAAGGCCAGACTTGCTGCGTGCTCATGGACAGGGATGGGGCTTCGCTTCTCAAAACGCCTCAGTCGCTCGTGGATCTGTCAAATCAGTAATGCATCAACATAAAGGTTCTGTCAGTAAAAAGGTAAAAAAATTAAATTTAATACTAACATTTATCAGGAGAAGAAGAAACAGGAAAATCATCCAACTGGATAATTTTTTTAGTTTATTGAATTTTTTCTTAGGTCAATGATTTTTCCAGGACCAGAAAAGAAACGAAGAATTTTAAATAGAAATAAATGTAAACATTTTCTGACACACGATCCATTTCTTTGCTATTTAACAAATACATTTAAAAAATTGCAGGTAATACTCGACTTAAGCAAGTTAAACTTAACATTTCAATTATGTTTATTCAACTTAATAGTTAAATCAACTTATATTCAAGTTGCTCTAACTATTAAGTTGGACAAGCTTAATTAAAGTGTTACCTGCTTGTTTTCAATGTACATAAATACAGTACCTGACTACATCTTTAAGGTACTTAAGTCAACTGTGAGCTACTTGAGTATTGCTGCTACTTCAATACTACATTTCAGAAGCAAATATTTATTTGACAGTGAGGTTACAAGTTACTACACCTTTTAATATTTTACACACAAACTGTATCATAATCATGTGGAAAATATTTTTATAAATGTATTTTAAATATATATATGCAGATCAAGTAAAATGTATGAAATAAATATTTTGAAATTAGTTCAATCATCATCAGATGCAACACTGAAATTCCACTAAGGAATATTATATATTGAAGTATTCCGATCCTACACTTAAGTAAATCCACAGTATAGTAATATTATTATTATATTTGATATTGTTTCATTTTATCAATATTAATTTTAATATTGTTTAAGCCAAAACCAGGGCGTAAATGACACAGACAGTGCAAACGCAGTGGAAGTAAACAAGCGGACATAATCGTAGTATAAAAGTGTCTTCACCTTAAAGAGCAGGTGAAGCTTCTTCTCCATCAACATGCTGTGGAGGAACCTGTAGTCCTCCTCCCTGTCTGTGTGAGCCTCTGTCCCAGACATCACTAATGATAGCAGCCTACATACATCAGGAGGAGGGGGAGGGGCAGGACACACCCACACGTAAAACTGCACACATACGCCACATTAACGAGCAGTCCACCTGCGTCTGTATTTAATTTACAAAACATGTCTTGAAGGTTATGAGGTAACGTCAAGAGCCCAAAGAGTGAGGTCAAAGGTTAAATAGAGGGTGTGATGAAAAACTCCCATAGGGGAGCTTTTAAAAGATCCACTGTGGTCCTTTCTTTAAGAAAAATATATTGTGCTTGTATTACATATAACATCTGCTTTTATAACTTGCAGTTGCCCGGAAGGTACCTCTGTGTTTTGTTCGGGTCAGCATCCTAATCACTCGAGGAGATAAAAACAAAAATTCAACAAATATTAAAACTGATGTAAATTCATACTATAAACGTTTTGTTTTCACACAGAGACCCCAAGAAACAATTAGAAAGGATTACATGTTTTTGAATTGTTCTTCTGAGATATTACTGCCCTCTAATGCTGGTATGAGATATTTCAGGATCAAAGTACTGTTCTGCTGTACAGATGTGAACATCTTATTAAAGGAGTCGAGGGGTTATCAATGATATACAAACTTATTTTTCTTTATAATTTCAAAATGTTGCATGCTTGACTGGTGAGTAGTACCTAAGTGAAATGACATCACACAGCAGTTGATGATGTGACTTGTACTGCTGGATACATACTTGATGTTCTTTGTTTAGTTTCACACACTATTTTATTATTATAATAAGGCAACCATGACGTGCAAATATGGAAAATTTTAAATACTAATATGTTTTAAATAGAATTGCTAGCAGACAATATTCATATATATTTTTAAAAACTTGGCCATGCATTGAAAATCCGGCTTCCTAAAGATAATGAGCAGTTTCGGACTGATACGCTTAATTTTGGGTTCAGATGAGGAGTGCAACAAACATGTTTTAATTCTATTCAAGCATCCCTTAAGTCTCAGCATAGAGTAAACTTAAACTGCACTCACCACAGACCATCCATTAGGCCCAGTTCACACAGGCCATATGTCCAAAGAGTAGCTGCATTTGAACGTCCACTTGTATAGAGAGGTTGTGGAGTGTTTGACTGACCAGATTGTAAAAGAGACTGTCTCTCATTCAGTCGATATGTGTCAGGTCTGACCTAAATCACGGCAGCGGACGATCAATACAGCTGCCAAAAATCTCTAACTGTCACACTGTACAGTGTCAGAGAAGATTATTTACAGATCAAACTGAATATGATATCAGCAATTTTCATTCTTTTAGCACCTTTTTCTTTTTTTTTTATTCTCATACGTTTGATGATAAAATGCTACAGTAATAAAAGATATCTGTTATGCTGAGTGCACCCAGCTCAACAGCAGCAGTGAAAGGGAACTAAGTACTTTACCTAAAGTAACCTCTTGTTAGTTAACATTTGTACTTTTGCTTAATTATATATTAATTTATATATTCTATTCTTCTTACTCCACTACATTTATTACCTAGGTTTAATTTTTTGTTAGGGTTAGTGATAGTTTGGGATAGTACTATTAGTAAGTTCTCCATCACAGGTGAGACTGTGGGTGATGTTTGTTACAAAAGACATATTTCGTGTGTTTTCATTTAAGGGTGTGACTGACCTCTGACCTCTATACCTAAAGAATAAAAAGACCAGAGGCCTACAGAGAACCGAAGTCGGGGCCGGAGGAGAGCAGCTCCAACCAGCTGCGTTTCCAGCTGCGTCATGTTATGCAGAGGAAGCTAGGCTAATACCGGAAATGAGCCTCTTCACTTCAAAATAACAGACCGAAAGTAAAAATGCCACACTGAAAACAAAGCTAACAAAGCTCGCAGATGTTATTATAATAAGCTCATTCTTTCCATGCTATAGTGAGATATTGTTTTTATTATACAGCAAAAATGAGTGAGGTACACATTTAGCAAAAATGTTTAGAACTGATGACTGAAGAGGCCTAATCTGCTCAGCTCCCCATAGTCTGAATCTTTTCAGTTTAAGCAGGAGAGACGTTTTAGTCTTCTAGTGACAAACTCTGCACATCACAGTGCGCCGAGGAGCACTTTTTGTGTAGCACATTTCTTTTATCGTTGCAGTAAATTTGTGGCTTATTTATTAATAGACTTTTAAGTTGAAAGGTAAACCGGAACTTATTTTTCCTGCTAACTTTACCGAGCAGACCTTGTTCTCCGCTTCCTCCTGTCTGCTGCTTTCTGATGAGTTGCATCGGCCGAGCCAAACGCGTACAGTAGCTACATGCCCGATGATGCACTGAGGGTGGTTTTAAGTAAAGACCACCCGCTATGCAGTGCTGGTGTTTGGTGCGCGGCTTGTAGGTATCTGTGTGGTAGGAAAGAGTGAGTGCAGACATCAGGAAGCTGAAGAAAGGAGAACTGTGAGAGCAGACAGACAGGAGGCCACGGTTCTCCCCCAAACACACACACACATCACCACGGTCTTGATGGTGATGTATGCAAGGAAACCAACAAGAGTCAGCGATGGGTAAATCAGTCACAACCCGTATTATTATAAAATTATACGCTGGGTTTGCCTTATTTTTATTTTTAGGTTGGTTTTTCGTGTTTGCTTGTAGCCGTTAGCTGGTGGTGCTAACCGCTAGCTAGCAGTTTGCCTGCAGTTAGCTTTGGTTTCCGGATATCTCCTGTAGCTAATCGAGTAACGTTAACGCAGTGGTAGCTAACTAGCATGGTGACGGCAAACCCTTCATACAAACGGTAGATTGCGTACAGTATATTGGGAAATGATAATAATTTTTTACTAGTAAATGGGAGCAAACGACTTTTTGCCAAAACGTCAAATCAAGCTAACTCCGCTAGCTAATGCTAATATGCTAAGTAAATATTGCTAAAGGAAGAAAGCTAACCTAGCAAGTTAACTGTTAACGGTCTCATAATTATGTCTCTTCTGTCTCTTCACAGGTGCAATGACAGAAGGGATTCACAGTCCTATCAGGTATAATATGTTGAATTTGTTATTGATCATCTGTTAATACGTATACTTATATACTAATACTTATATCGCAGACTTAAAGACGTTTTAACGCAAACCCAAATTTGTCACGATTTTACACCTTCAGCATTTACTATAGCTAATACAGCAACATGTAAATGACTCTGACTAGCTACATTTAACAAAAACTTGCCGGCAGAAGAGGATGTCACAGATGGCATTTATTAAAACAATAAAAGCATTTTTTAGTTAGTCTATAATAGCTTTTACTGTTAACAGTGCCAAAAATAGGCTCACAAAATTGTGATTACATATAGAGCAGCAAGTGTTTACTCTACAGATACTGGAGCTAGTGTACAGTACAGATAGAAGTGATGTGGTAAAGTAAAATTCAGAATATGACTTCAGTCCGTTTAATGTGCTTTTTCCAATCCAGACCCATAAATCTCAGCCAAAGAGCCAGTCCAGCACCCTGCACCGTTATGACAAGATGCGCGATGGCTCATCAGAGCCCACGCCTCCTTACAAGATGCTGCGACGCTCGGATGAAAGTCCTGTCAGCAGACACGGAGACGGCACAGGACATGGCAAGCCTAAAACCTCTCACACAGTTAGAGGAAAAAATGGTAAGCCCACGTATGGTTGCATTGCAAGTTTTGTTTTAAATTGTTGTAAGAAAAAGGCAACAGAGTTATAAAAAAACATGAGATGCCTGCGGCTGCATCATTGGCTCTTAGAGATGTGATCACTTTATTGACCAACAAATACAGAGGCTTCTGATAAATACCAGTGTTCTCAAGTTTATTTTGGTTTTTGTCTTACCCCTGGCATACTGTGTGGACTTGTCATTTGGAGTATATAATAAAACTCAGTGCACATCTGGTCAATATTATTACATTTTCTATGTTAATTACAAGTCACAATAAGATTGAGTTCCGGTAGTCTGGACCAGGTCCACACCAAACTGAACCCCATCTGATCCAACAAATTTGTTGGGGTTTCATCTGACCAAAAAAAAACTGCTGCCAATATTCAACTGACTTCTTTTCATGTTCTTTGGCAAATTGTAGTCTTACAGTGTTTCCTGTTTTCTGAGCAGTTCAGTTTTCTTCTTGGTTGTTGACATCATGTAAAGTCCATCAACTATCAGATCACTGAGCGAAACTTAACAATTTCCACAAATAATCCTTGCGCCAAATCAGAAGCACTAAAGTCTGTTTTTCATTGCAAGGTTTTGTAAACAGTGAATTGTATGTGCTGTTATGTTTAAGAACAGCCTCAGTGCCTTCTGTTATTGGTACTGTAGCACTTCTATACCTTACCCTAACCCAAACTAGTGCTGAATGATTAAACGCATTTCCGATAATATTGCAATATTATAAAAGAAGATTTTTTCAACCACGACACTGTGGTTAAGTGAAACATAGGAGAGAGTGGAGCAATCAGCAGAGGGGAGGCATCACGTTGGCACGCACAATGGCCTCATGATCAACAGAACCTGACACTATGGATAATAAGTGTCACAGAAGAAGTACATTGTTGTGTTGAACTATTTTGGCTTTACAAAGATGCTGTGCAGTGTCAGGTATTGTGAAGAACCTGCATGTTTCCTTTGCAACACTATTAACCCCTGTCAACACCACAAAGTGGTGTAAAATGTATGAGGACTGAGCCTGTCTTCGTGGCTTTGCTAAAAGATTTGCTACTACCTTTTAGCTTAATGTTTACACTAGGTTATTTGTTGCTTTGTTACTTTGTCATAATAATTGTCACGTTTACATGGTTGGAAATTCAACAAATCATTCAATAAACTATGAATCTGTGATAAGTAGTTAAATAAAAATTTATCATTAATATCAATCATCATCTAATTTCATCATAACATATACCCCTGGCGTGAAGGAAAGAACAGTTTCTTTAATCTGTCTAATATTGTGTTCATCAAATTGATTTCATTCTGCATGTTGAATAATAGAAAGAAAAGAAAAAGTACTTTAAAAATGTGCAATAAATTGCAATCACGGTATTACCAAAAAAAATGTAAATTTGATCATTTTCTTAAATTGTTCAGCCCTTCATTTAACCACTGCTACACCTATGTTTTGACTTGTATTCAGTAGATGCTGAGAGTCTTGTACCTTCTTCCATCTTTATCAAGTCTCACAATCTGGTTTATCACGTCTCTGGCACTTCCATACCACATAGAGCCGTGTTGCGACCAAAACTGTGAAAGCTGTGGTTTTCACAGGTCCTTTAATAACCATGGGCAATCAATTGGCGTTGAACTTAAATCACAATAACTTTTGTTGCATTGAGTCAGTAGGGGTAGGGGACCTGTGTTTTCAGTGTGGCCCGATCTGTCTGTTGATATACACAAGATCAAATACTCCACCAATAACCAATAACACAGTAATTGTACAAATTGGTACAATTTGGAATTAATTTAACTTTCAGGGATACTACACAGGGGTGTGCTTCATTTTGTTGTATATTTACTTGTTGTGCTCTTAACACTTTGAGACGTCAGTGCAGAGTTTGATGAAAAGCAAATCACGAAACTAGAAACTATCATGATCAACAAATTCAAGTTTTAAATTATTTAACGTCATTACCTTCAGATCATTGCTCAAATGTAAATCATTTAGACCTAGACATTAACAGGGAGTGAAAAAATCTATTGCTCAGCTGTGACCATCACTCTTTATTCCTCTGCAGAACACTGTGCTTTTAGTTACATGATGAATGTGTTTGTTGCAGGGACCAGCGGCTCTCCTCAGGAGAACTCTCACAACAGCTCCCATCACGGTTCTGACTCGCATGCGACTCAGAGCAAGCCTGCAGACAGGGTAAGATGTTGTCCAGCGTTATCTGATGATGTACCATTATGTTTTGCTCAAAAATTGCCTTTGCACTACTTTGGAACATTATTTCGGCATTTCCTTCTGTCTCTTTCTCTGTTCAGACACTACCAAACTCGGTATCGATGCATGAGAGAAACCCAGTGTTTATGTAATGGGGTCTGCCCACAGAGTAGATTAGATTTCAGACTTCCTTGTTAAAAAGATTTTCCATTTGTCCTGTTGCATGAGAGCCTCATTTCTCAGTGGTTGGGCTGAGCAGTGAGGTCCAATAGTCAGTATTTAACATTGTCTGGTTTTGCACTGGGATAAGCATAATGAAAACAGCCAAAGAGTTTTACATGGTGTATTAAAGTGTTGTCATCCCTCCTCCTAATGTGCATAAACAATAATAAAATATGGTTTCATTCATTGTAAACATGTAGGCAATGAACGTTTGCTTCCTGCTGAAATGAGACAAGGAACATGCAGAGGAACACAGAAATAAAATAAGAGACATGGGCACTTTAAAGTTCAGCCCTTGCATATTTATCAAATTTACAGCAAGAGAGGGATCTATTCAATTATAGATGAGGGGGAAATGATGAGGCAAGCTAAACTTCGACCCCGTTGGAGTGACTGGATTTGTCAGTACGATCCAGTCTGTCGTCTGGAGCTGTGACACAGCACCTTGGGCATTTGTGTTGTGATTTGGGTCTGAGTTTAAGAACTTTAATAAAATGTATACTATATCCATATGAGGTACCACTACTTCATTCGTGGGATTGTTTTAGAAATCGTGCAATTATGCAGTAATCGAAATGTTTTATCCCATTTATCTTAAAAGCATTACTTAATATTGCTGCTGGCTATTTTTTTAAAATCATGCCATGTTTTTCAATAGCAATCAGCTTCCATCTCTTCAGTGGTTCGCTCTAACTTGAACTTGTCTCTCTCTCACCACCAGGACCCAGCAGATGACTGGACAGAACACATCAGCTCCTCTGGGAAGAAGTACTACTACAACTGTAGAACCGAGGTCTCCCAATGGGAGAAGCCCAAGGACCTGTTGGAAAGGCAAGCTCACTTAAATGAAATGAGAACATATACACGTAAAGACTGGTTAATATTGATTTGCATGCAACGTCTCGATACGTCGCAGTGTTTACGTTTATCCCAAATTAGCAGCTCCCATTCTCGGTCATGCCTAGAATGCATCTTTATCCTAAAAAGCCTGAAGATTATTGTTAAAACTGTGGGATTGTTTAAACAGACATAATAAAATGGTGCTTTGTAAACCTGAAATGGCTCAACATTAACCCAGCCACACTGCTCTGCACAAGTACTTTGCAACATAACATCCCGGGACTTGGTGTCAAAATACAGTCACACCAGCGTCATTATTTATTACAGTGAGTTTTGCCTGATTGTTGGTTGGTTTCAGAGCCTGAGAGCAAGTCAAGGGAAGACTCACCAGAACAGATAACAGCTAAGATTACCGCTTTCTACCACATTTGCAAGTTGTACGCAGTTCATGTGCATACATGCATACATACCTGTAAATCTAAACAATGTTGATTTCCATCAGTGTCACACTGTTTGTCCATGTAAGGAACCTTTTTAAGATAAATGATACGAGCGCATTTGTTTACAATCAATCAATCAATTTACAATCAATTAGCCATGTTAGGATTAGCGCCCCTAATTACTGTATGTTTAGCGTGTACGTTGACATTAAATATGACTTCTTCTCTGTGCCCCACAATGGCAAAATAGTAAACAAGATCTTTCTAATTAGTCCTGCCATGCATAAATCTTAACGTTTGTGATGAAGACTGTCATGATGTGAAATTTCAAGTTTGTTTTTTTCATTCTTAAGTAAATGTTAAAAGCACAGACCTTTCTGACAGAAATTATGGTCATTATATACTGGTAGTTAAACCACATGATTAGTTAACTTATCAAAAATAGCCAAGTGTTTCAAAAAAGAATTAATCATTAGATTAATCAATTAGTTGTGCACGACAAGATCTCACATTGCACTAGTCTCAGCAGAGTATCATGGCATAGGCAGAGTCTTAACTGCAGCATTTGTTCTGTTTAATCTGCTTCAGGGAACAAAGACAGAAGGACTCGGTCAAGATGGCAGCAAACAGCTTCCCCAAGGACATGGACTACAGACAAGAGGCCTTGCAGGACAAAGCCACAACAAGTATGTTGACCTAAGTGTAAAACCTTAATGACAGGGTTCAAGATATTACATAGCTGTCCTCTTTAACCATCTGTTGATTCCTATCTGGATAAATATTTTAGATACAAATTGTTTTTTTTCCCCTGCATTTGTCATTTTATTCAGTAATACTGAGTTTGATGGGTCTGCTTGTCTCCACAGAGACCACATCAGGGGACCAGTCCACAGCATCCAACTCCGGCCATTCCTCCTCTTCCTCTTCTAATCAGAGCCTGAACTCTGCTCCTGGAGCTTTAGGTTCCACCCCCTCCGCCATGTCCTCCTCTTCCTCTTCCTCTGGGCAGGTGCCCCCGTCTGTCCAGTCTCCGTCACCAGCACTGATGCAGGACCCAGCCCTCCTGCACCAGCTCCTTCCTGCACTGCAGGCAACTCTGCAGATGAACAACGGCACTATGGACATGGCTAAGCTCAATGAGGGTGAGAGCACAAAAGATGCACATGACATACATCCATACACACATATTGCTGTTTTCTGGAATCCGCCCTCATTGTGCTGTGTATGACCCTGTGTATGACAACATATAACAGAAGACAAAACCTAAGTGGCTTCTTCATTGCTATTTAGTGCTTTGGCTTCACACTGTGGCCATATTTTTGGTATTTGGTACATATTTTGGTAGTTACATTTGGAAAAAGTGAGACACTTTATATTAGACATCAAGACACCATCGTTAGAGGTTGTGGTGACTTTGTTAGTTCAGAGTGTGAAGTAGAATTCACAGGATTGAAAAACCGCTTTTCCCTCAGCATCTTGATTACTGTGCCTGTGGTGTTTTTTAAAGCAGCTGCTCTAATGATTGTTGATTGGTCCTAGAATATGGAAAGTAAACTCAAGGAACATGTCTAATGTGCTCAGTAAGAAAGATGAACGACGTGCTGGAATGAGTGCATTGAGTTTCAGAAGACTGTGGAACAGATGGAGGACATTATGTCACAAGTTTGTCTCTTTATATGGCAACTTGTGTTCACACAGCTTTTGATATAGTCCTGCATCTATGGCAACACCTACAAACTGTGGCCTCTGTGTTATTAATGGATGACTGCATTATGCTGTACTCAACCCTCGGTGTACACTTTTAATTCAAATTCATATTTATATACTCACTGACCAATTTATTAGGTACATCCGTACAATCTTATGTATTTAAAATTGGATTGCATTAGACTGTACAACTATACCTAATAAAATGGCCAGTGAGTGTGTGTTTTATTTATTTTATTTTCTGTGTGAAGCTGACATGTGCTTGTTGTTTAACATTATAGTTCCTCCTGTTATTATATTGACTCGATGCAGCTCCTGTGGCTGGTGGACAGATGACTGTTTTCCACTGATGTTTCTCATCTTAACCATGTTTTCTGACTGTGTGTTTGTACACTCACCTGTAATTTGTCCTTGCTCACTCACCTGTGCATCTGTCTCTCTGTGTGTTTGTGTACCCTTCTCCACTTTCTTCCCTCCAGTCTTGGCAGCCGCTGTCACCCAAGCTTCCTTGCGGTCTGTGCTTCATAAGCTCCTCACTGCTGGACCTGCTTTCAACGTCACTGCTCTGCTCTCAGCTGCTCAGCACTCCAACCAAGGTACGACCTCGCTGTTTCTCACCATCTGCTACCTACACAAACTCACTTCCTTTTTCCCCTTCTCTCCCCCGTCAACACAAAGTTAATATCTTCCTTCTGACCCGTTGTTCCTATTGAATTCTGCATGTCATGCGAGTTAACTGTGTATATATATTGCTTCAGGGGTTATAGATTGACTATAACATGGAGAAACAAAACATGCCCCAGTGAGGCTCATTCATTCTGAAATGGGGGATGTGCTTGAAAAAGAGGGTTCAAGTAAAACTTAAATAAAGCATTCAGATGCCGATTTTTAATTTGCCAAATTCTTTGCAACAATAAACTTGGGCAAATACACAAAGTGTGACGGCATTTTTAGATGCATAACCTGATGATGTCCTATTCCTCTACACCAATGCTGTGTTTTCTAACACACGTCTTTTTCAGCCCAGCACTCCAGTCAGTCTCCTGTCTCTGTGACATCAGATGCATCATCACCACGGCCGTACGTCTCACCACGGAACGGCACGCCACAGAGCACCCAGAAGTCCCTTCTGACCATGCACCCCAGCAGCATCACATCCTCACAAACACGGGTGAGCAGCATCACAGAAAGGAGGAAAAACTTTGAAGAATGGAGGGAGCACTTGACCCATGCTCTTGCTTACTCTGCTCCAGTTTGTTTTGACCGACATCTTATACTTTCGGCTCTCCTCTGCTGTCTTCTCTCTTCAGGGCAGTATGTCTTCCGGGAAACAAGGATCTGTGCCTTTGCCTCAGAGTGCAGAGAAGCGTCCAGAAGACCCCCGAACTCTCCAGCAGAGAAGGTAGTTAAAGTTTAACTCAATTTCTTTTATTTTTGTGGTAAAAATAACTTGTGGTAAACTGAATGCAAGCAAACCATCACACCTTTGTTTTACAATACATAACAAATGTGCCTCAAGCTATTAAGACTTATTAAGGCAGTGACTTGCTAAAAGACCTCTGAGGTTTGTTATTTCATCGAAATATTACGAGAAGTGATTGAGTTATTCCGAGTAGCAAATGGGGACAAATTAAAGGCGGAGAATAACTAATCCACAGAACAGAATGCTTTAATAAAATGTCACTCATCCAGTCGTCTCATTCTACCAGCCAGGAGACTGCGTGTGTAGGATCAAACATTTCCAATGCTGCGTTGCCCCACACCCCCTCTGGCAGCACAAGCCAAACCCAAGCTGAAGCTCACGGCTCCTTCACTCCCACACTGGCGACTCATTTTGATGAGAACCTCATCAGACATATCCAAGGATGGCCTTCAGAGAACACTGAGAAACAGGTACCGTTTTCCAGCTAGACCACAAAACACTTAAAATGTTACCCTTGAATTTCTTGTGTTTTCGAGACAACAAGGATAAAGTTTACATCAAATTACTACAATTGAGGACACACCATTTACTGAGGAAAGTTAAAGATCTTCTATTTTCAAAGTCAAGATTGAACATTCATCTCAGTTTTGAGTTATGTCTAAATCTGAATTACAAAATCTGTAAAATAATGTTGATTCTTTTATTGTAACTTTGCTGAATTTTAATGTGTAAATCTGTAGTCATGACTTCACAAAAGCAATCATCTCTTTTCGGTAGGCGGCTCGGTTGCGTGAGGACATCCACAACATGGGCAGCTTGTACATGTCTGAAATCTGCACAGAGATGAAAAACCTCCGCTCCCTGGTCAGAGTGTGTGAAATTCAGGCCACACTGAGGGAACAGAGGTGAGGCAAGAATCAAGTTTGCATGTGCATCAGTTCATACCACATACAATTGTTCACACCTTTTTATTTTTCTCCCCAAATACAGAATCCTGTTTCTGAGGCAGCAGAGCAAAGAGCTGGACAAGCTGAAGAACCAGAATTCATACATGGTGTGAGGACCTGAGTAAAATGGACTTGGACCGATGGTTTAGCAGAATGAGAGACAAAGAGAAGTAAGCATGGACAGGAAGCTGCTTACAGCATGATTATTCTCCCTGTAAGAGCAACTCAGAAAACTGTAGCTAACAAGGAGAAGCTCCATCATCCTGAACAACGTTTTTGTTTTGGTTTTCTTAAAAAGATGTTTTTCCAGTGTCACCACATGAATTTCTCCCACCGAAAGGTGAAACTTGTTGGACACTTTAACAAATGGACATAAAGGACCTGAGGCTCTTTTCAAACAGAGCCTTTTTGGACTGTGAATCTTGGATTGTGTGTATTGTAATGGGTTTAACTTGTTTTCTGGTGTGTTTTGATGTGTAGTGTTCAGGAAAAGATAAATTCTTGGAAAAATTAACTAAAACAAACCATCTCATACTAACTAGTGTGACAGTTCTTAGAGGTTGATGAACAAACCTGTTTGATCCCTAGACTTCTGAAATGAACTTTGTCACGATTGAAATGTATGGATTCAATGGCAGTGATGTTACCGATGTTTTTTTTTTTTCTTCTTTTTTTCTCATTATACTTGTCAGTGGTTTTGCCATCTCAGTGCGTCTTTGAGCTCGCTGGTTTTACATGTCCTAAGATTAACGAAAACCTTTGGCCAGACTTTTAGGTAAATGTGCTTATGTGATATTTTGTCACAGTTAATGCGAACCTGAGTTCCAGTGATACAATTCACTGGCGAATCAAACACACACCAGATGTTTCAAAGCCATTCTGAAAAACCCTGCATTATTACATTGTTGGACCTAGATTGGCTGCTAGTACATATGAGGTTGTATTCATTTGTAACATTTTTTTTTTTAATAATTGTCACCATTTTGTTTCTCTACCAAGACCAGTTGGGGACATATTTCATTAATTTTGTGCAGCTTAGCTTAGCAAGAGACTATGTGGGGAAAAAATACAAAAAGTGACTGGATTTACAGTAATGTAAAGCTAAACAACAAGGAAACTTCCGTTTTTCTTTTTGTTCAGCCGTTACAGCTGCAGCCCTTTTATCAACTGACTAGCCACATTAGGCTACTTTGATTCATAAAGAAAGGGTATACTTTTTATATGAACATCACATTAAACTGCAGTCGTACACTTCTACACCCAGTTGTGTCTCAGCTTTTTTTTTTCTTTGTTCTTAAATAGTTTCCACCAAATCTGATGTGCACATGTTTTGGGGATGGGGTGGTGGGGATGGGCTGGGCTTTGTATTCCATAAAATATTAGAATAAACTATTATACCACTTCAGTTGTGCTAGACTTTGCTTATGTCTGTATGCATGGGTAGATTTCCTGATTGAATTATTTAGGTGACTGCTTGGAGAAATGTATGTGTAATGGGATGAGATCATGCACTAGATGTGTCAGGTGTCTCCATGGTACTCCGAGTTTTATGGCCTATACAGTGGTGACATATTGCTATTGTGGATGGCGCTCCTTCTAAGGCCACAAGATGGTGAGAGTGAGCAGTCTTATCTCAAATCTGGTTCTGCTTATTGGTGCATTTTTGCCGTCTTTCCTATATCAGATTAAAAACCTATTACTGCACATGTGACGTATAAAATGTAGCCTAAACAAATGCAGAAGAATGGATAAAATCTGAATTAAGTTGACCTGTTATATTTCTGGGCTGACTCTGAGGCAATACACGTGTGGGTATGCAGATAATAGGGTAGAGAATGATGAGACAGAACAGCAAGTTTAAAACGCTGAAACATTTCACTAATGTGTATGTAAGATGACATTGAACTTAGTTTCTTACCCTGGTTTTCTGGGCTGCATAGCTTCACAGTGAGTTTATGACCCTTCTGTTGTCCCCTCTGAACTCGCACTGATACTTGCACCAGTATCCTGCATAAAATGTTTTTTTTCTAGGTGCATCTCTCCCTAAAGATATTTTTTAGAAAGTGTTCAATTTGCATTCTCTGTTGACACATTTGATACTTTTACGTTGGTGAGCATTGGCCCTTTTGAGATTTGCAGCCACTGATCTTTTTATAGCTTGGACCGCTTATTGTCCATTGTCCTCACATTTTATTACCACTTAGTTATACAATAACAGAGCCTGCACTAGATACATTATCAGCTACATGTGAAGAGATTAACAAAAGTGTGTATTATTATATTTTATTTCATTTATTCATCTTCATATTGCTGCTGAAAAAAAGGTATGTTTTGACAAGGGCCTCCCCAGAGTATAAAGGAGATGGACATTGCTCTAAAGAGTTTCTCTCATGGTTCTAGGCCTTTTGAGCAGACCGTGACACATTGGTTTAAGTCAAACTTGCCTCCTACAGTAAATAAGAGCTGATAAATAGTCTACAGTAAATGTGAGGGAGATGCATTCAAATGCTTCACCATAATGTTAATGCTGTATTAATCGTTCTAGTTTCTTCACAGATCTGCAGCTAAATCTTCTCCCTGTCCTGCTGCTTCCGCATCATTGATGCTAAGGCCTACACCATCTTACCATCAAGATATTTGTCATAAGTAATTATCACCACTGAACAAATTAATAGATTGCACCAAGAGTGCAAATTCTCACTGTGCACATATGGTACAGATTAGCTAACACAGGGTAGTAGTCTCATATATATTGCCCTTTTTGCCCATGAGGCAGCTCAGCACCATTGAACTTTATATTGTTCCTTAAACCCAGATGGGCTAGATCACTGTCACTTTATATAAAACTAATATATCTGTACACCAGGTGACTGATAGATCCCAGCCCTCCAGTATTTGCTTGATACACTGCAGGTTAAAGGTCACCTCCATCTACTCTTGTCTTCTGTGTGTTCGGTTTGTTCTCTTCTGGGGATTTTGGTGTCTGAACCTCAATCAGCCACTTGTCAGTGTGTAAGATACTGGACAGTCCTGTGGCCCATTTGACCAGCACTGTCCTTGGGGCATATGGGTTACTTTGCTGATTACATGTCATACTATATTTATTGTTGTCACTGGTTTATTCATGGGTCTAGGTGAGCCAGCTTTGGGCTCAGCCAGCAGCCCTGTCTATTCCTTCCTTCAGTTCTTCAGTTAGTCAATTAGATTAGATTACACATTAGATTTTCCATCCCCCCTTCGCCTTTTTCTTCTGTCCTTGTTATCCTTCTCGACCTTCCACTGACCATTTACACCCCACCCTACTAGTTTTCTCCCACCGTCACAGCCAGAGGTGCACCATTAAAGTGACCAATCTCCCCTCAAACTGAATTTTACATGAAGGGGGGTTAGCTTTGACTTTGTGAAACTTTTGATACATGAGTCAGCCGATGGCCAGAACCTTTTAGACTGTCTTTGAGACGTGAGGTGAGACTGGAACATGTGTCAGTACACAAAAAATGTAACACATGTACAGTAAAGATTGTAGTGCTGTATGTTTGATTTTCTATAACACCATGGTAATAATTGTTGGATGAGCACAGGTGGGGGTTCACAGTCCTGTTACCAATTCTGTATGGCCGTGAGCTAGAAATCATATGTTGTGATTTAATATCCCAGGCTCTCTAGCCTGGAGATCAGCTTAGCTTAAATGTGTAACAGATCCATTGACAGCAAAATGTCTTCTGAGTATTTTTTCTAAAATGAGATTAATGGGATTAGGATTAGAGGTTTAGGGTGATCAATCATAGCCCCAATGTCTCAAAAACATTTTAAGGTTTCTATGATTTCTATACTTGTTATATTAACAATAGTTTACTACTGTAGGCATAATACAATTCAAGTCATATATCAAGCTCGTCATTCTAAAGCAAGGCTAGCTAAAGAATATCTTAACTCAGACACAAGATGTGACAGGTGCCATAACTCACCTGCTTATCCAACCCGTGGTCAGTGGCAACCCACTGGTTTGTGATTTTCAAAACAGTATCAGAGGCTCTTAGTGTGTTTAAATGCAGAAGAATATGATTGCATTGGAAATCAACAAATTTATGCTGTTCTGGATCTGGGATCTGGTTGTGACATATTTGGGTCCACTCAAAACATTACCACAAACATCTACATTAGTACCATCCACTCTTTTACATTATGTAATCTACAGTAGTGCCTATTTTTATTTATTTATTTTCCTTCTTCTCTTATTATATCAGTATATATGCCTGCTCTACACCTCTTGTTTGATTTAGTTAACAATTACCACTACACTGTAAACACGGGTTTAGTTTTTTAATTACATCTTTGGGTAATCAATAATGATTCTTTTGTGTTTTGTAAAAAAAACATAGTGGTTTGTACTATTCAGCTAAAATATCCAGTGCACTAATCTTATTAAGCAGAGTTTCCTCAATTATGTTATGTTATGAGTATTGTGAATTTATGTGTGACAAAAGAGGCTGCTTATTAAAACAGTACAGGTTAAAACACTGGAGCTACACCAGAACCGTTTCTTATCTTACATCAAAAATGTTTGCACACATTTAATTTCAGGTCTTGAGGGTGACCACAGAGTTGATTGCTGAAATGCTGAAGAAGAAAACCAGAAGAACAACTTGTGAAACAGAAGATTGTTCTGACGTTTGCATTGAGAAGAATAGAGGTGGTGGAGTCTAAACCTGCCATAAACAAGATGGTGGAGTGCTGGGCTGCTCTTTTCACAGAAAGTGAATGTGAATGTTTAAGAGAAAAAGAGCTGAGCTGATGAGGGCAGTATTTAGATCCATACACATCACAGTAATACTCTCATGGTAGCAATCCCAGCCACAGTGTTTTAGTATTCAATATATTTCTTTGTTTTTCAGGTTTACATGGAGTTAACAGGATTGTGGGCAAGAAGCTCATGCAGGAATTCTATGAGGGCATCGATCGACACAGTCATCGTCTTACTGAGACACTTCAAGCTGAGAGAGGGAACGCTGGGCAGGTGTAGACAGTTTTACAACAGACAAAGGTTAGTTCAAATCCAATTTACACTAACATTGCATTGTTTTTCATAGCTTATGTGATAGGCGCTACTATATTGGTTGTACACAATCAAAATTGTGCTTGGTTGGTTCAGCTTTCTAATAGAACATTAATTTCTTGTCATTCTAAGTATGTAATTTGTTTTGTCATTCACTCGTCAAAAGACTAAAGAGCCAACCGACTAAAGGATAGTTTTTTCTCCTTGGTGACAACCCCACAAACTTCTACAAACCATGGTTTGTAAGTAATGTCTTTCTTTCTTAAAGAGTATCTAAAAAGGTCCACAATAGACTAGTTGTAAGGTTTCAACATAATTTTATGTCTTTTATAAACCACGTGAGTATAGTTTTATGCAGTTAAAGGAAAAGTTGCCATGTAATACTAACACATTCTGACCATCAAGTTGGTGTCTGTGGAATTTGGTGAGGATTGCTGCAGTAGCTCTTTCCATACGATTAAGCCAACGTGTTTGTTAAATCTACTCCAGCAGTCATAACTACTTTATGTCTTTCCCTTATGTGTCTGATTCTTGCTTAATTTCCAAAGTGGCAGGTAGCTAGTAGCATTAAAAAGCTAATCTTGGAGCTATACACTACAGAAACTCAACTTTTTAAAAGGTGAACTAATTTCATTTGTGCTGCCAACCTCATAAAAAAATCACTTGATTTATGACTTGAACTACAAGTAATTAATGATAAGTATTTGTATCTGAAAGGCAACTAGTAACTAAAGCTGTCATATAAATGTGCTGCAGTAGAAAGTACATTTTTCCCACACTGATATGTAGTGGAGTAGAATAGAATAGAAATACTCATTGAAAGTACCAGTATCTCAAAATTGTACAGTACTTGTATAAGTGTTTTTAGTTACTTAATATTAATGGTTACTTAATGAGAAATGTCACAATTGTGCTTTAATGTTTTTAGTACTCAGATGATGACTCATTCTGCCACCTTGACAGCAGGATCCTCCTCATTGACATGAAAGCTCAGCGCTCTCATCTTCCCACCGTATCAGTCCAGCCTCAATGAAGATCAACATTGAGGGAGAAGTTGTGATGGATGGACATCATCAAAGAGCTGCCAAAAGCTATGTGCATTCAGTTTGGACTAGTATATGCACTGAATCTCAACTACACTCCTATGTAGGTCTACATGAATATAACTTTTACAAGGTTATAATTTTTCGTTTTTGCTGAAAGTGTCAGAAAGGTGATAATTCAACTATATGTTAATTATTGAAACCAGAGTGGGTGTCCAGCCTAATAAAATAAATTATGGGGAGGGGAGATAATATAATCACATAGGAGAATTATCACCTTTCTGAAACTTTTTAACAAAATACCAGAAATTACAGCTTTGTAAATGTAGAATTAATGTCAGAGCTGTTGTACTGGATTGCACTGGATTGTACAGGTGGTCATAATGCAGTGACCAGTGAATGTATGTGGCGGTTTTTAAAGAAGCCCATGCACGTAGACACACAAAAGGTGTTGCCGCAACAACATGTTTGAGCTGTGCCTTTTATGTGCCCGATTGTATCTGAGTAAAAGCATATTTATGTAGTGTACAGAAATGAACGTGAGCACTGTGTGTATGCATGCTTGTATATAATGTCTAGGTTTTACATGGGGTTGAGGTTTTGTTTACCTGCATAGCCATGATGACAAGAAACCAGCCCACTGGTCTACATATGTGGTTACATAGCACAAAAGTCTCAGTTGGTTTCATTCTCGCTGGTCACCAGTGATACCAAAGAAATAGACAGGTCCTTATTATTTTCTTATTATCATTAAAGTTTTGAATGTCTTGTCACAGTCACTTGTGTTCTCACCTCCCAGTAAAGTTGAAACTTTTATAGGCATCTAGGTTTATTGTAAGCCTTTGTGTCCAGCTATTTAGAAGGGTTATTGATGAATGCTGCACATTTGTATTCCTATGAGATGTTACCAGTCAGTTTTAATTCAAGCTGTGTGAACTTGCTTCATTAGAAAAAATTAATGAATTGGAATATTGAATATTTTTTTCTCTTTATTTAATGTATTCTCAAAATAGTATAATTACATTATAAGTAATTTCAAGTAGTGATAACTTGTGTAAACGTATGTCTGAAATA
This sequence comes from Helostoma temminkii, assembly GCA_900302695.1. Taxonomy (NCBI): domain Eukaryota; kingdom Metazoa; phylum Chordata; class Actinopteri; order Anabantiformes; family Helostomatidae; genus Helostoma; species Helostoma temminkii. Next base: position 63,761 of record OMLM01020587.1, on the reverse strand, counting down.
GTTATTTCATAGAACTTTGATTTCAGAAAAGAAAGTTTATGTGAACTAATGATTCTGAGTAAAGACTATTGATATAAACTTTTTTGCCTACCACATCTAGTTAAGGTTCTGCAATAACACAACATGTTGAGTTTTTGTTATTGTAAAAACTCAACATGTTAAGGCAACGTGTTTCTGTGTGAGCTGATTTGTGTTAACAGTGTATTGTTAATCTGTACTGACATCAGCATAGACCATTTTTAGACCATTGTTGGTATGTACACATATGCAGAATCTTCCAGATACACATATTAACATAGGTCTGAGTCATGTTCATCTCCTTTTATTTTCCATCCACATTCTCTTACCACTTCTACTGAAGTGGTGAGTGGGTGAATAAATGTTCACTGTGTATTTAAAAGAATAATGGAATTATTACCATAAGTACTTCCTGTATTCTGTGCTTGCAAATATTTTCAATTCAGCTTTGAAACCAAATTCTCTGGAACTTTAAGGTAACAGGGACTGAATTGCATGAATCTATAAAAGCACTGAACGTTGACTAAAGGTCACACATAACTGGGAGAGATCTTTGCAGCGCTATGAGAGATACGTAATTTACAAATGTAAATACCGTCTCGTAACCTGTGTGCCAGGGAGGTGCCTTCAAATTGTAATATGCACACTAGCAGTAGCATTTGTCTTTCTGCAAGTGCCTGTATAGATCTGTTATTTATTTTCTAAACAAATGTATGTTTTCCAGTCCAGGAATTGCTTGCAGTAAATCTATATACTGATGTCCCATCATTTGGATGCATAAAAAATATCTAGTTGTTTTGGAGTGTTGATGATTATTTAGCCCCAAACCAAATTTGTACATAATGATCATGTTGCACAACACAATCACAGTGAGAGCAGTTTGTTTAGTAATCACAGATATAAGATTTGCAAAGACATCTCAGAATAATAAGAGAATAATTTGTGCTACAAAGCAGAGGTGGTGTAGATTGTAGAGTAGCACAGGTTTCTTCACTTCATGTGTCCTGATATAAACCTGCTTATTTATACATTTACCTCTGTCCTGATTGTGGGCAAGACAGAAAATACACACCAAACATATATAAATACAAATCTGCATGGGGCAACATATTTGTCTCGTCAGTCTCATGACTTTGGGAAACTGTAAGAACTCACACTCACCACAGGGGAGTGCTGTTAGTCAGTGGTGAACCTGCTGATTATGTTTCACAGAAAACAAGCTCCTCATGGGCTGCTTTGATCCAAATGTGAGTCTAACACATATCCAAAAGCAAATTACTGTCTGGCAGTTACCCAGAAAGGAAATTAATGTTTAAACCACCTCATAAAAACCCAATGAACATGGATGCAACTATTTAGACATTCATCTTGGTATTTGGCCTGAGGGTAGACAAACCAAATATGCTTTGCCAAATACATTAAAAGCTTGTCTGTGTTAGAATGATGCCATATTTCTTCATGTGCTCTTTGGGTTGTTGCATAAATTCATGATGTAAAATAATAAATCTGAACAGTGAAGCTGGAAGCTCCGGTTAGCTCACAAGGTGCTTTAGGTTGCTGTGTATATGGATCAGCAGCTCACTCACACCCACAGTATTCATGGCCTGGGCTTAAAGCAGGTAGTATCAAATCTTGTTATTAAGAACATTAAGGAAGTTACTGAAGCAGGAAACAACTGACCCTGGTGGCTCTGGCAGAAAAAATTAAAATGTTTTGTCTCATTGTCAAATGTTTTTATTACTGATGCAGCATATCGTAAATGTTTCATTGTTAGTTGGAAGCTAATAGGTGGGAATCTCTGGTCTGCTACACAAAACTGACATCTTAATAAGGCGAAGTCGTATTGGTTCAGGGTCAGTGTAGTGTAGGTTTGCAGACTTTAACCATTGGTGTGGGTTTGGAAGGGAGCATTACAACTCCTTATCTTCTCTCACACAAGGTATTGGTAAAAAATATGTTATTATAATAAGATTATGTATATTTTGTGTTTAATTAAAGTTCAGCATAGCACCAAACTCCCTTATTGCTGTGACATCAACCCAAATGTACTGTGATTAAAGCATCAGATGTCCTTGAGCAACTGTTTTCACTATCCATTGAGCCATTCAGGACCCATTAAGGACCAATAAAATCATTCCACTCCAACTTTTTTTAAAAAAGGCTTAAGGTGACATTAAGGTAAATAAGGCTAAATTATTGCTACAACACTGTATTCCACAGCTGGACTAAATATTAATGCTTAATAACATTAAATAGCAGAGAACTCCTCAGACAGCTAGAGCGGCCTAATTACCCTTCTGAGAACAATGGCCAATTAGCTGGGGCATAACTGTGTGCCAAAGTTGTTATTGTTTCAAATAGTTACAGGAACTTTCTACAGCTCATGGTGCTCCAAGTTGGTTAGTATGACTAAGGTTTTATTTTGGAGTATGAAAGTGTGGCCAAGAATATTGCTGATTATTGAAGTGTCTTCTATTTGTGAAGAGGAACTAGGAGTCATACCCATAGTGCAATGTAAAAAGTAAATCCTTCAAAGAGGGCGGCACGTTAGCTCTCACAGCAAAACCTTACAACAAGAAGGTTCTGTGTTCGATTCCCGGGGCGGCCAGGGTCTGTCTGTGTGGAGTTCGCATGTTCTCCCAGTGTTTGTGTGGTTTCTCTCCAGGCACTCTGCCTTCCTCCCACAGTCCAAAGACATGCAGTCTGGAGTCTCCAGTTAACCTCTGGAGAGTGTGAGTGAGAGTGTGCTTGGCTTTGTCTATATGTGACCGTGCGATGGACTGGCGACCTGTTCAGGGTGTATCCTGCCTCTCGCCCGTATGACAGCTGGGAGAGGCTCCAGCACGCCCGCTGAAGTTCTGAAGTGGTTCAGAAATTGGATGAAACAAATATTATACAGGAATTTAGCTGAATCTAGCAGAATGTTTTGTTAAATCAATGTTAATATTTAACTTTTTAACATTTTTTAACACTCATTAACATTTTTATGACTTAAGGTATTCCGACTTGGAGTAATAAGTGGAGCTGAGAGTTCACTCATGTCATAAAAAATAATTTTAAAGAAGCAACACTAGCAAACTTTCCAGCATGCACTGTTTGAAAGTTATTTTTTTTCAGAGACTCTTTATTTTAGAGTTCTAAGAAAAAATCACAATGGAAAATACAGTACAAAAACTTTCTGTATGTTTTTGATAATATAAGAATGAAAACTAAACAGTTCCTTTCAATAATATTAAAACAATAACCAACAAAAGAAATCAGTGATGATTTCAGTCCATACCCACAAACAGAGTAAACCTAAATATTTGTAGTACAGATATGAATATGATGCTGATTGACTTTAACAACAAGCTCAAATAAAGTCAAATAAAGATCTGATTCACCTAAATCATTATTGTAACTCAAGTGATTAAAAGTCACATCAGCTTGCATAACTTACAAAATCATGTTGAAGCAAATAATTCTTTGTAGTTTAGTAACTTTTTCAAAGTGTGTTTACTTGTGTTTTCAAGGCAGCAGGTGAACTTTTGTGAACTTTCGTTTGTAATTTTAACAGACTTGAACGATTTTACAGTGCTTTTCCTTTCTTCCTCCAGATAGTTTGATCCTCTATCTTTACTTCTGATTAAATGTTGGCTGATTGAATGGCATAATAGACAACGTAGCTATTACTCTTGGTTTACTTAATATGAAGTTTATTTCTTGGGCAAAACAAAAACATGAAAAATATATTTCTAAACACAATTGGTAATTGGTTAGGGTAAGCAAGCCAGCAGACTGTGCAAGCTGTATTGATGACACACTGCACCTCGACTATGAGAATCAATAACCCTTCCGGCAAACATGTCCCTTTAGATTTGAATTAGAGTGGCGATTTGTACTGTGCAGAACCAAGGCTGTGGACACAGAAAGAAAAGGGCTAAATATCGCTCAAGTTTGCTCTTTTGGACACATGTGCTATCTAATCATCTGAAAAAACAATGTGAATGCTGAATGCTGATTCATTGTGATGTGTATGTGAAGTTTTCATACCAGTAATTTTATTCAGAGTGGTATGGATTTGCATCTTGTCCGATAACAAAGTACAGACTTTGACAACAACAGTGTGTGAAGTCAGATTGAAAAATTAACAGGACAACAACACCTTTGTGGGAGTGTCTCTCTGACATCTTCAGCTGCTATTCTTGTCTCCGTACGGACGTTTTATTAAAAAACGAAGTTGTAGTTATTGCATGACATTACTATTGCTTGATAGTTTTTAGTCGTCACATGCTGAATAGCATTAATTCTTTTGACGACGACATCTGACCACAGTGAGACATTATAATTCAAAATGTTCTCTCAGTCTGTTTGGTACTAACAGAGATAGAAGATGCCCAAACAAAAGTGCTAAAATTGAACTAAGAAAAATGAGTCATTTGTTTGCATTGCTGTAATGATATGCTGATAATCGGATGAAGTTTGTACTCCTAAAGATGGCCGAATGCACAGCTAAATTGAGTATTGATCTACACTGAGCTTGGAGCCCTGCAGAATGAATGTGCATGTGTGAACATGTGTACGGTGGAGATGAGGAATGGATGGTTGTCCCATGTGTTTAGATTTGCTTTCTTTTCCATTTCCCCTTGTTTAGCTGATTATTCTCAGTTGTCTGCCACATACTTCCCAGATTAAACCTGAGCTGAAGATGTGGAGGCCATCTTCAGCTCTTCAAAAAATGGGATTTTTTTTCCCAGTGTTTTTTGTTTTAATTTTCCCCATAATAAATTTCATGACATCTTGCTGTGTCTTAATAAGCCAGCAAGTTTAAGCAATGTCACATATTCGACATTACATCAATGGCTGCCTGTTTTGGATCTGTATTCATATTACGTGACATACACATGATAACCACCTTGTGGCTTCAAAGGGTGCTCAATAAATAAATAAATGAATAAAAACAAACAGTCAGGTTGCAGGATTTACTCAACGTCTCATCATCTCCTTTCTGGCAATGTGTTAATTTAATACAAGCACCAATGACAAAATATAAATTAAGGAGCAAAATAGTAGCCTTTGATGTATGGATGACAGTGTAAAATGACTGTATAATTAATGCTGCACTAATTACAAAATTCACTTGCAATCGTCCCCTTCAGGATGTTGTAAAACAGTTGCAAACACACTGAGTTACAAATTGAGGACGACCGCAGGATTTGTACAACACTGAAAAGACATTTTCTCCCCGACACATTTAACTTTTTACTCCTAAACTCCTTTTTTTAGACCTAAAGAGAAATTCGCCTCACCCCTAACCAAAAAATTGGTTGGGGCCATTACAGAGAGCAATGAACTACTCTTCTACCTCTCTTTTGTCTTCCTAGAGGTCCTCATTATAACTAATCCTGTCTGTGGCTCTCCATGGAAGACAATCCTAGTTGTACTTGTCTTAAAGGGGCATTTCGCTGTTGGAAAAGAGGCCAGTTCTTAAAAGTAGGTCAGCTTTGACATGTGCATTTATTTTGAAAATTGGTGCATTATAGCCAGAGAGAACTGTGAAAGAGTTTGAATATTTCCCCATGAATCTATAGCAGAAAAGCCTACAACAACCACAATGCATTATACTAGGTGACTGCCAGGCCACTAACGGGCTACTTGTTCTTCAGATGGTTTAAGCAAGGCTTTATCTCTGCGTAGAGATGGTGGTGTGTTTATCAAGAACTGCACACATCTCAGAATACTGTGACGGCTCTGTAATGGTGCAGAACCACAAAGCTGCATACAGATGAAACAGTCGCCACTGTTCTGCAAGACAAGGTACCGCAATGGACCACGATCTGTCACCTGATCTGAATCTAGTTGAACATGCATTTCACTTGCTGAAGGCAAAACCAGAGGCAAAACACTCCCAAAACAAGCAGGAACTGAAGACAGGTGCAGTAAAAGCCTGGCAGAGCGTCACCAGGGAAGGAATGTGGCATCTGGTGTTGCCTTTGAGTTCCAGACTTGAGGCAGCCATGGACTGTTAACTATTTAATACTTATGAAGCTTTCATATTGGGGCTCTATGAATAAAAGTAGCTATAATTCTTACACAGTTCATCTAATGTTTCAATCAGACCTTTAAATTCAATAATCTGCACTGTTTCATTTTAAATCAATTTTGGTGGTGGACAGAGCCAAAACTATGACAATTAGACTGACTGAATATGTACAGATCCAACTGTATCATGCTGCTGTATGTTGTTTTAATAATTACTGAGGCCAACAACTATCCATACAATATAAGTTCAATTGAGTCATTTACTTTGATGTTTTTAAGTCTATGATCAAAATTGTTTAAATGTTTCAATTTAACAAAGTAGTGTCACAGTTTCCAACTTGACTTCCCGTTCCTGACGAGCCATAACTCACCTGTTCCAATCCTGGTCCCTAAATTCCCTCACCTGTCAACATCAGCATTATGTTTCTTCATCAAACATCTTTTGAATTTATCCAGTGTTGTCTGGCATTTTCTGAGTCCAAACAGAAACTGTTAAGGGTAGCTACATAGCTCTGAGACCTTCGCACATCAACACAGAAAGCAAACACTAAAATCAAATTTTCAGCCTCATAGATTCTGAGATTTCAGCCTGAACTGTCCACATTAGAAAAGCACAAAGACAACTTTGCACAAGTATTCATTTTTATTTTTTTGGCATTTATTCAAGTGTGATATATTAATATTCTTTTATTGATACATTTTCCGAATGGAACTATGTTCAGCTATTAACATTTTTATAAAGTGCCTTTATACTGTGCAATATTGCTGAATCGCCAATTACAAAAGGTCATTACTTTAATTTAGGGGAATTTTTAGCAATTGAGATGATCAGGTTCTAAGTAGTGATTGCCCTGGGCCTGAGATTCAGGAATTATTTTCATCCACATATATAATAAGTAATATAATGAAAACATCACTGTCCAGTCAATCTCCATATGGTTATTGGCTATAGTGGTTAACATACAGTGCTGTAAAAGAGTATTTGCCTGTACCTCCTTTTGCATATTTGTCACACACAAATGACACAATGATTCATATCATCAAATAATTGTTTTACATAATCATAGTGAACACAAAATGTTTTAAACTGGTGATTTCATTTATTAAGGGAAAATGCCTCCTAAACCTAGTAACTGGTTGTGCCACCCTTGGAGGCAACAACTGTAGTAAAGCATTCGTGATAATTAGCAATGATTCTTTCTTACTGATGTGGAAGAATTTTGGTCCACTCCTCTTTGAAAAAATTCTATATTTCAGCCACATTGGAGGGTAAATCCGTACCAAACAGCAGAAACAGCCTGTTTGGTACGGATTGGGGCCAGACTCAAAATAATTATAACTAATTTTAGTTTTAGATTTTCTGCCCATGCAGTATGCTGTGTTATGGTCCTTTATCCTCAGTGCAATCTGTAGCCTCATCCCCAAAACAAGTAAAAAAGAAAGAAACAGAAAGTCTGTGGCAGTTTCAGTCCTGGCTCCATGGGTCTGTTTTGCTCTCAAACATCTCATGAGGGGAGCATCTCCCTCTTTAGCACCTACAGGTTCTTCTTATATTTGCTTCATGTTGTAGATTTAAACATTTTTGCTGGAAACAGCTGTCTGTTGTATGTAAAAATGACAAGACTGAATTAAAACAGTACATTTGCAGGCCAGAAAACCAAAACAATGGCCTAAAGATACTAGCTATGTCAGAGTCAGCGTCGTGGGGGCATTTGCAGGCCAGAAAACCAAATAAGCTTCCTTAACCACAGACCAAGCGTGACTCTGAACTTTGCATTATATGAATTACTTTGGAGATTGTACATCTTCCAAAATGACCACGCATATATGTGGGGAATCATGACCATAGGTGCATCTACAGCAAAATGCCAGAATGTATTCATTGTGCACTCTGTCAAACATATTTTTGGACCATAGATATGCATAACTCACACACACACAAAAGTCCCATTTAGTTTCCTTCTTCCCTCCAATATGATTTGTTTTGATGCCGACTCAGAAGCACTGTGGAGCTGAGGGGAACCACAGAGTCAGGTGATAATTCTCTGTTGATTCATCACTATGATCCCTTTCACATTACACATAATAATTTGACCTATTGCTAATATAAAATATTGATTAGAGCAGCTTTAATAGGTAGTAGCACAGTCTCAGCCTGCATTATATTGTAATATTGAATTGTTGAAAATTATTATACTCTGCACAATTGACTCAAATGACTCCATAATGGAGCATGATAGTGAAATAAATCTGAACAAATAATGATGTTAAAGCATTATCTTATACCAGGCAGCCTGCAATATGCCTTGTCCACAGATTTATCAGGTACTGTATTTGTGTTAATTTGGACATCAGTCACTGGTAATTGTTTCAGTTGAGCTAGACTTATGTAAATAGCTCTGCAGCATTACAACAGTCAGCTAAAAAGCATATTTTTTTAAGGCACAGCTGTATTCTTTCAAACAAACAACAGGCGTATTAGTTATCTTGTTTCATTGTTTTATGTCTGGATGAATGACAAGAACAAAATATATAAAAACATCAAACATGTAAGCTAGTAGTAGATTAGTGTATGTGATTGTTACTTGATGAAAATGTACAGTAGACACTAAAAGCCGACTTCAAGGTCCTGCAAGGGACATTCACACTAAGTTATAATCAGGATGATTGTATTTCATGAATGATGCTTGTTTTATGGCCATGCATAGTTCGACATGTATTACACACACAAAAGCTTGCCAGTGCAACTATTTATTTTTTTTCTAATTTCAATTATAATAGCAGGCATCTGGATACATCTTTTAATTCAGTGACTGAAGACATCACAAATATTAAATAATATGTCATAAGACATGCAGTAATAGCAATAATCAATTCACAATTGTCTGGATTTAGAGGGAGATTCAGTGGAGTAGTATCAATATAGGACCAACCATATCCAAAACATCTTTTAAAAAATGTGTAGAGATGAAATCAAAGGGAGAGGTTATAGATTTTCACCAATGTGTATTAGCGGGAGTCTCTCCTCTAGCTCTGTCAATCACTGTCCACCACAGCCTCTGCTGAATGCTCCATGTTCACTATTATTTCTTCTCGCTATAGTGGACTCATTCTGCAAATAGCAGAAAATTGTAGCAGCAGAAAGTACGGACACTGTCTACATTCCTTCCCTGGTGTCTACCGTCACTATCCTCTCAGGATCTCAAGAAACAGTGGATGTATATTTAGTTTTTGGTAGAATGGACTTCACTATAGTGAACAAATACAGTGTATAAATACAGTGTATGACTGCTGGATTCACTTCAAGACTGAAGTTCAAAGATGGACTGATTCTGACTGTACTACTGGGTTAGAAGGAACCTGTGTTTGCGTGTCTGTCTCTGTGTGTGCGCACACATGCATCTGAGTGCAGATTGGTTTGTGGAAACAGGAGAAATTGTCAGGTAATTTCACAGCAGAACAGTTCAGGGTAGACTGGAGGATGTGTCTAAATGAAGCCAGTGATGTTGAATACTACATCCAGCTGTTACCCGTCCTTATGATGTTTCGTGTAACCCCATGTGGGATCTCCCTACATGGGAGGTACATCAGCAAACAGGAGGGGAGGGGGGAGTGCAACCATCACAGAAACAAGAATCTGCACAGTTTAATATCATGAAAATTTACAGACAAATTCTAGGGACGTCAGGGACCTGTTTTTTAACCCCCAAAAGGGGAATAATATGAAACAGTATAACACAAGATCTTTTTAGTGAGGAAACATTGAAAAGAGGCTGTGGTTGAGGAAAGGCAGACTCTATTGGTAGGATTAAAATGCTGAATGAGTTTAAAAGATTCCATAATTACAAGAAATTCAGAAGTGCTGGCATTAGAATGGTAATGCACATGAAAATTAAAATCACCCTAAATAAAAATACTATCAAAAAACACAGGACACCAGATCAGAGAACTCAGATAGAAATGCAGTATTAATTTTCGGGGGGTGGTATCCTATGTGACACAAAACATAATATGCATATGAAAAAAAAAGGTAAATATTATTTAGATGTAACCTTTTGCCTTAATGGAAGCTCTGCACACTCTGTAGATTAACTTCTACAGGTCACATGACTGGTATATTAGTCCAGTCTTGAATTACCATGTATGAGCACATGTTGGATAATTCTCCTTCACTCTGCAGGCCAGCTTGTCCCAAACCATATTACTGCAGGTGATTATGGAGGCCCGGTCATTTGTTACAGCTGACCTCTGCTTAATGTTGTGCTATCCATGCTGGATACCAGCATGTCACCAGCAAAGAACCTCCACACAATAAACCTCCTCCTCCTTGCTTCACAGTGGGAGCCACCCATGCATTTTGCTTGTTTAACAATTTTTTGCTTACATTTTCATATATTACGTGATATTTGGTTGTTTTGATGTCTTCAGTATTAATCTACAGTGCAGTAAATAGCAGAAAGACAGACAAACACACTGAAGAAGAAGTGTTTCATTTGTGTAAACCATTCAAGTGTTTTGTTGCCAAATGTAAATTAATTCCATCGGCATTCCATTGTGAGATATATTTTTCTAATGTTGACTGAACATGAAGTTTACTTTTTGGAAATATATAACGCTTGTACACATATTACGTATGGATGCATTACACACACACACAGCTGCAATATTGAATGTATTAACCCACTTGCACAGAATGTTTGCTTCATGCCAACTATCATGTACAGTATATACAGACCAAGGATGCGTGAAATAATGTCAGCGAACTGGTTTTTAGTATCAGTCATTGTCCTCGTGCAACAAATAATTGGTTGGATTTGTTTTAATCAGTTCAGTTTCACTAGACAGACCTCAAGGACGATCCCAACACACTGTCTGCTTCTCAAGCATCCTTTTCCACCCAAGTGACTGGATATAATAAATATGGTGAAATCAAGTAGGCGCTCCAGGCGTTTTACCTCAACTCCTCTTTTCACACATGCAAGAGAGGTGCAGTTTCCATCTCATTTAATGATTGTTTTAATTACACAGTAGTATCTTTGACCTTTGTTTTCCACAGTGCTCACTGCTTTTTATGCATTGCCTCAAATCAAAACAGCTAATAAGAGCCATGCATCTTCATTCTACACTGGCTTTTGTCACGCTGACGACAGCAAAAAGAAAAAAAGAAGAAAAAACCCTTAGCTCATTTGCTTGGTTGTCTGAATGAGCTTACACGCCAAATTCTAACCTGCCTTTTAACTAATTATGCTGCATGTTTAAATACACATGGCTTGCTCAGTAATCAAATGTTTCACTTGGCTGGATGCAGTCAGGCGTTTAGCACACTGATATGTAAACAATACTTTTAGTGTTGGGGACTAACAAACTATAGTTTTAGACCCAAGCACATTTCTCCTGCCCCTTTGTACTGTGGTCTGCTGGTCCTAGTGTGGCAGCTGGGCTACTACAATCTGCTGCTTGTGTTGTTTTCAGTGATGAATAAAGGTATAGGAAGAATGGTTCCTAAGCAATGTGTTATGGCCTACAAGCTGGCAGTGATGAATGTTGCTGTAGGCCCATGCTGTGGTTTTAGGATTATCATGGTTAAAGCTGGAGAATTGCAGATCAAAACTGAGCAATACTCAAGCATAAGCTCATTCTGTGAACCCTGTGTAGTCCTTAAGGCTTTTTCTCAGCTCTGTGTGGTGTGCAGGGCAAAAATGGCAAGAAGCCACTTATCATCACATGACTTACTAGTAGCAGGATTGCTGCTTAGTGTCTACTGAAGGCAGTTTCATTATCATCAGGGTGTGCTATGGTGCCAGACTTGACTGATCTAGGTGTTAGCTCACATAAATTTAATGAACTGGTAAGACAAGAAGAGTACTTCATGGGTAATAGTAGAACAGAGTGGAGTTGCCCAAAAGGTGACTGTATATCTCTGCCAAGATCTATTCCTGCCAGTGGGGTGAAGCCTTTTGTCTAATGCCAAACAGTCTCTATGTGAATAACTGCTTTGGCTCTTCTTTTTATTTTGGCTCATTAGCCTGACCTGTCTGTCCCAGGATTTGTAACCTTCAGCAGTCCAATTAGAGAAGCAGTCTTTTGTTGCATTTCTCATAAACTTTATTTCTCCACATCTTCCACTTTTCCTCAGAGAGGAATAGAAATGCATATCACAGATGCCAAGAAAAGGTTGAAAACAAGATTTCCTTAGACATATAGCTAACCAATGCTTAGATTTAACTACCCTATCCAGCCACAATAATGCTGTGTACAGGTAACCAAAGACCTTGTTACAGATTCAGGTTCTGTATTTTCCTGCACTGACCAGGTTGTATTTTATGTTCTTGGGCCATATTTCCTGACACTTTAACTTTCTTCCTCCAAGGTAGTACATTTAGACTGTAAAGCATTTTCTTCCTAGTTAGAAAGGGAATTCATGGTTGACTCCAGCTTAGCGAGCTCAGTGTGGATCGTGCTCACCTGCTGATTGCACCACCTACTGGAGAGAGCATCTGTCCTGCTTGGTGCTGTTCCGAAACCAGGCTTTGATGGTTCTTGTTAGGGTGCTCTCATGTGGTGCAGGTGTAAAAAGATTTGAACACACTGCCAGAGGGCAGTTTAAATGTTTTTAGCATGTCTATTGCAAAAACATCACACACAGTCAGCTAACAGTATTACTGTTACTGTATGATGTAGAACAGCCCTAATTTAAATTTCAGATGGCAGAGACTGTGTGCATTAGCATTTTGAAAAACTCTTGAAAACAAGGCGTATTGGCCAGACTGTAACCTGGGAATTCACATTCACCTCAAGCTCTGGACCTCTGACTATGTGTACCATAAAAACATAATGACTCCTTTATGCAACTTTGAAGAATCAGGTTAGTGGTAAAACTAGATTTGAAATCAATTCACCCCCTAGACTCCCTCAGTTTTTCAAAGTTTACTGTAATTACCACACCAGATAAGTTATGTGAATGCTGAAAAAGTGTGTGTTCATTTGTCATCAAAAGCCAGAGTGTGTTCCAAGAGCATGATAAATCTCAGTGGGTTTAAGAATCGGATTTTCAGGATTTCTGAGTTCTGTCCTAAATATCCCGACCATAGCAATGACAGCATTAACAGCCTAATGCCACGATTCAGTACTACATAGTTTACAGACTGTTCACACATTATTGTGTTATTATTATTATTATTATAACATGTTTAATGTATTTAAAACCAAATCAGCAATGTTACTTTACCTGTTTTTTAAGAAGGAATATCTCTGCACTGCTGACAGGGTGATCAATGGATCTTATTCAAAGAAACATTTGACATTAACTTAAAAAGTCTTTCTATTAAAAAAAAGAAGTAAGACTCATTAATTTATTTAGTGTCTGTGCTTTTATGCAGTTTAATATTTCTTCCAAATGAGTGAGTTTATAATATAATGTGCAATATATTCGCATTGCAACACAGCAGATCTACTTTTTCTTTGCCAGACAGTGTCCACACTGTAATAATTCATTGGAAGATAATTTTCATTCACAGCCAGATGTAATTTGTTTTCTAGGAAGTGGTGACAGCACCATTCAGCTGTAGCTATTTTTATTTAGTTGGAATACAGCTGAGTTCAGCAGCAAGAGCAGAAATGGAGCTGCACTTTACCTGCTCTGTCCAATATCTAATTTAATAAGGATCTGACATTTGTCATCAGTTACTGAAGTTACATGCTGATGTTGTCTTTAGTGTCAGCATTAACACCTCCTCATGATGAAGTATTGACCTGATGATTTATTAATGTGACTTCATGGTGCTTGGGGCAAAGTAACCTCCCTTTAATGACCTACTCATAGCACACTGAAGTCAGAGATACAAAAATATGCTGCATTATACTCCTCTTACCATCGAATTTGTGTCATTGCTTTTGAATTGATTTGTTGCAAATTGTATAATTGTGATTATGATTTTTCCCATGTACGGTACCAGTAGATGTTTCCAATGATTAATGTTGCAGCAGTGAATCAAATGATTGCTTTATACAGGTCAAAGAATGATTTATAACCAGGTAAAAAGTGAGATTAATTCATGAAAAAGGCTTCACTGGTGTGACATTCATCAGGATGCTGGTGTACATAACCTGGGAGGACAAAACAGTATAAATGAGCTTATCTATGAAAACAGAATGGCCACGAAAAGATACTGCCCACCAGTCACAATTTACCTGAGCAAGTAGAATGGAGCATTAAGCTGATGGCAAAAATCTCTGACATAACCTGATGGCAGATGTGTCAGGAGGAACCTGGAGAAAAGGGGTAATGCAGATTTCAGAGGTGTGATATGAAGACGAAGACTTTCTCCTCTACCATCTGTGAAATGCGCAGTGGTCTCAGAAAGCCAACAGTGTTAACAAAAAACACTACATTTGAGACATTTTTTAAATCTCTCAGGGTTGTTGTCCATCCGTCTGATGTGGTGATCCGGTTCAGTGTCCTGAATTAAAGCAAGACAGGCAGTGTGGTGAGAACCCAAGGGTTTCTTTGACATATTGTGTAAGTAGCTAAGGCCTTTGATGGATTACTCTTATTTTCTTGTCAACCTCAGACTACTTTTATGTTTATCTTGATATCTTCTTGATGGGCTTTCATTTATCCAGTACAGACTGGACAGCATAGTAAGGAAGTGAGGGAGAGAAACAGAGAGATTCAATCAAAAAGAAAGAACAAGAAAGGAACGTGACTAGAGAAGAAATCTTGCAGTAATTAAACTGAACAGTTTCAAGTCTAAATAATCAAAGGCCCCGATTGACACTTTGTCTGTGTCTAAAAACATGTCAACTAAGTGTCTTTTTCTTGAAAATGACTTCACTCTCCCGACCTTGATTAAACACAGCGGCATCTCATTCACCTTCAGAGTTGGAAGTCCTGCAGTCCAGCTATGTGAATGCAGTTCACAGTTTCCCTCTGTGTAGTCATTACTGGGTCAAATTTGGGCAGCGTGCACAGCTGGAGAAGCTCTCATTTTCTCCAAGCAATTCTGTGGTATTCATTTGGACTCTTTGGTTGTTAGTTGCTCGATGGGCAACACTCCACTGCACCACCCAGGGGAAATTTAACCACATTGATTTTCAAGGCCTTCCATCAGCTGACCTTAAAAATATCTTGAGCATCCTCGTGAGAACTCTCTACACACAGAGAGAGTGTCTTTTTCACTGGCTTGGTGTCTGTGTTTAACCAGAGCAAATACTGTGAGTAAGAACCATTGCACTAGTTTAGCCCCAGGTTTGTGGGGCTAAATGACAGTTACAGATATTACAGTCAATAATCAAAGAAAACCCTTACTTGTCTGATGACATGAAAAAATAATAATGATAATAATAATAATAATAATGAAAATCTGTATGAAATTAACATTAACATGAATATATGAATATAATGTAACCGCAGTATTGTGGAAAATTGTCTTCTCTCCTTTATAATTCTAAATTTCTCAGATGCTGACAATTGCAATGATTGTTTTATCATCTACATAAATGAAAAAAGTTTCCTTTTCATTGACATTTGGGTGAAACAGTGAAAATGTCACATTTAAAGTTTCCTGTGTGTAACACGAACAGCACATTGACACATACACCAACACTGTCTGTGTGTCTGCACCACAGACTGTTGTTACAGTATATATATGTTCTAGTCTACACAGGCTGTGTTTAAGCATTGTAATAAAGTGTAGGTCATCTGCGTTTTCATTTTAGTTACGTAATAGTAAAGTAATAGATGTTCATGTTGGATTTGCAAGTCTGTCCTGTAGCATTAGCTGATGAAATCATCAGGGTTGTTTTGTGTCAATCTTTTGAAACCTTGGTTAGAGCCATAGAAGACAACTATTCCTCATGACCAGTAAACAGAACAGTGGTGGGGTCTAGTTTTAATGGTTTTCCCTGATTTTCCATATCAACATTGTTGCATTTGGTAGCGTTTGATGCTTTATTTTGAATAGTAGTGTATCAGTATTGAATTTTTTAAGGTTTTAATATACTTAAATACAATTACAGTATATTCACTTGAAGCAGGAACCAAAAAAACAGATTTCAGGATGGCACAAAATATAGATCAGAATTATGGCATTAAAGCTAAATGACAACCTGACTGACTGACTGATTAATAACCTGTGAAAATATCACAGATGAGTCACTTATCTGTAGCCTGAGAAAGGACAGACTTCAGGCACACTGCACCTCTTTTCTTTGTTATTCTTAAAGTCAAACCTTAAATGAAAGAATGTTCAATTTGTTATCAATTTTCCTCTTGTGGCCACGTCCAGGGAGGTTGGCTACAGTTCTGTGGAACTTGTGGAATAATATTTGCAACTATAGTCACAGGAACATTATGCTGCTTGGAGATGGTCTTAAAGCCTTTATCTTTAACATGTTTGTCTATAATTGTCTTCCTCATCTCCTGAGACAACATTCTCCTTAACCTTCTGTGATCCATGTTCAGTGTGGTACACACCATGATACCAAACAGCACAGTGACTACTTTCCACCCTCTAAATAGGCAGAGTGACTGATTGCACACCTGTGATGCTAATTACAGCACACACTTTAGTTTAACAAGTTTTGTTATAGTTATAGTTTTATTTATTATTACTTCTGTCAGTTTCACATTATTTAAATTTTTTATGTCAATTCTCTTTTTTTTTAACAGAAGGGTACCAACAATTTTGTCCATGTTAGTGAAAGTAAAAGGGTAGGTCGTATCCAAAATCTTTGGACAGCTCTTATCAGCTTGCTGCAGTAGGGAGATTTTTCCAGTAAAAAGCTAGAAAAACAGTTTCTTGTATTTCTTGCATTCTGTACCACAACATGGAAGGAAGTTTAGGAGCTAAAGCATTGTTTCAGTGACATGCTGTATAAAAGTGTTTGACACTAAACCTCCAAGATGTCCCAGCCACTGAGTTTGCACAAGCCAGTGTACTCTGGGTTAGGAAGGCCATTTGGCGTAAATTATTTAAAATTAGTGCAAAATAAATGTGCAGACTGTGATCCACTGTGGTGTTCAGTGTGGGATAAGATGGAAAAATATTATGGTTTTCATGTAACACAATAAGTAATGTATTGCTACACCACACTGCATTGTTAGTGTCCTTTTTATGACTGTCAGGTCTGTCCAGATGGAAGGATATATTTCTCATTCTTCCAGAGAGAAAACAGTTGTGACTTTGCATTGTCATCGTCGCCCTGTGTCAGCCAGCCCTCATCTGCCATGCAGCCAGTACATAAATTCTAAGTAACTGCCTCTTTCTGACATCCATGTGCTAATCAGCTGCAGGATCTATGAGTTTCACATATGTGAAGAGGCGTTACAAATGGAAACCCACAGTCATTATTCACCTGGCACGAGCTGTGTTTTAAAGGTGGCATGAAATCTGACAGGACTTGGCTGTTGACTCAGACGGCCTCTCAGGTTGTTTTAACTCAGCTGAGCTTTAAAGGCCGTAGTACAGAAGTTTGGAGTCTCCATGTGATGTATGGGAGCAGTTTAAAGTTAGATACTCTTATATTATACTCAGATATTACCAGTTTATATTTCTAATGACATTGTTTTAATTGTCGTGTGTGTTTGTGTGTGATGGTTGTTTGGGTAAATAAACTGTTATCTGTCATATAAAAGGGAGCTTGATCAACGAGATTTTGTAAATAATGCAAACATTTTATGACGCACTGATTTACGTTACAAACGCAAAAGGAATGTGAAGAAAGAAAAGAGAACAACAGCCATCGTATGATCAGTTTAACTATTCTAAATGAGCAATGAACTGGTGTTTAAAATTCTACAGACAACATCCATTGATGCTTTGGTACTGCTTAACAGAAAATGTCTTCCCCACACAAGGCTGCTATGAGATTTTGACAAATTATTGCACACAGAAACATATTTCATGCAGCAGGTTTCATCTTATGTTTTATATGTTTTATCTCTTGTCCACAGTACCCTTTCTGTGTATGTCTTCCTTGCTTGCTAGCTGTGTTGCTCTTTCCTGCTATCTGTATTGTGTAGCTTGATTTGCTAGGTCTTCTCTGATGCTGAAGTCAGCAGAAGCAACATATAAACCCCAAAACCAAATCAAAACCAAATTCTTTGAGAAAATGCAGATATTGGGAGTTAAAAACAAAAACTAACCTTTTATCATTTAATTTCTTTACCAACTCAGTCCTCTTGGGGTGATGGTGTAAGCCTAGAAGCAAAATTAACTTCCCAAACTGGTCATGTGTCCATCTCAGGGATAATACAGGTAGACAGACAATCACTCACACTCACATTCATACCTATGGGCAATTTCAAAGCTGTCTATTCATTTTGAAAAAAAAATGCAGCAGAGCACACAGAGGAATTCTGAACAGAAGGAAACATGTAAAATCAGTAGAGGGGCCGCAGTGTTACTCTGCTGCCCCTTTGTGTCTTTATAAATGTTGAGTCACTTTTCTACTGTCACATGAAAATAAACAGCACATGTTGGATTTTGTGCACCATTTATCAGTGCTACATGTAAGCTTGCTGATGTTATTTCAGTGACATTTGCTGTGTTACACATTTACGGCACCGTGTAGTTGGTCACAGTACATGTTTAATATTTATATTCCATACTTCATCTCACCTTTGACATGTAAAAGAAATATCACCTTAATGTGTGTGCCAATCATCGTGGCCTTTAGTGACTTTATTTGAGGATAAAAAGGCACCATTAATCTTTGTCATATTCGCAGAGGGGAATTTGTGATGCAGGCAATTTGACTGACACGTGCTCCCAGTCTCCAAGGACGCGTATTGTTACTGCTGCAGCTTCTACTTGTCTCCCAGCCTTAGGATACGAGCTTCAACACACACAATTATGCTCACGCTGTGCTCTTCGATTCATTTAGAGGGTGACAAACAGTCACCTCTCTGTGGGTTTCCTAAATCCTCCAAAGAACCTACATTGAACAAAGACTTTTAGAAGTAAGATAAGATTTTAAGAGCAGTATTAACTTTTATTCTGTCACAGGGGCCAGGTTTGTTCCTCCAGGATGAGAGTGTCAGAGGAATAAAATAACACCAAGAGTTTCTTGATCACAGTGGCAGGTCCGCAGGCCCACTCAGCCCATCACTACAAACAAGAACTGAATATAGTTGATGATTAAATTGAAGATTTTGGATGTCCTTAGATGAACTCAAAATAAAGTCTGGAATATCAAGCAGACAAAGCCCTGTGGGTCACTCCCTTAGATGCAGTGTATGATAGATGGTTTGGTACTGTGATTCACTGCGAAGTTGTTTACGTGCTACTAAACTAAAAAGCTGAATAACTAAAGGTCTTAATGTGGGCCTGTCTTCCTACCTAATCTTAAGGCCAAATAGTTTTATTCAAAAATCCATTTTAATGTCATGTATGGAGAATATAGCCAGTCAGAGGTAGGCTGAGGTCGGCCTAAAGTGGTGCCTGGTCATAGATTTTGTTTGTAAATTTCAATCACAGACTGTTGAGTGATATTCATTGTGGTGGGATCAGGATTGGATTTCTGCTTGTGGATAATGTGGTCCAGTTAATTTTTCAGACTGTACCCTCCATTGTTCCCTAGGACAACAGAGCCTGAAGTGGTGGAGATGAGGATCACCCAGTCTGAGGACATGGGCTGTACATGTAAGTATCTCTGTGCCTTGTTCAAGCACTGTGCATTGGAAGTGGGAACAGAGTGAAGGTGCATTTCTTGCTTTACAGGTTGATCTGTATTCTGAATCTCACCCAGTGTATGGTCATGGGCTTGAGCAGTGACTAACAGAATGAGACTGCAAATCTTAGCGACCAAATTGAGTTTCAACCATAGGGCTTAGAGACAGAGTGAGACATCCAAAAGGATTTGTCATGACGACATATAGTCTTCCCCTCCTCTAGTCTTACATAGCAATTCTCACCTCCCTCTGTATAGAAACTCATTTACACCTGCACTTTGCAGGAAACACTATCCATGCTGGCCCTTACCAGTTTCAACCTGTTACTGTTTAGCCCACTATACCTATGTTTTGACCTGCCTGTCAGTGTCCTATTACTACTTCTTGTCTGAAGCTTGTCAGCTTAAACCTTCCATTAAAAGTCACCTAGTGACAGTCACAGAACATGGATGGATGAATGGGTGGAGGGATGGATGGATATTTTAGCTGACATTTTGATACATTTCATACATGTGCTTAAACAAATCAGCATCAGCTAACTGACCACTAGAAAAACTTGGGGCAAGCAGTATTCAAGCACAGATGTACTTCTCAACTTGTCAGTTTCTCAGCCTTAAGGCAAAATATAATTAAGTTGCCTTGTCTAGTCCTCTGTGTGAACTATATCTGATGGATACTTGACAATGCTCAGTGAGTGCAATGAACGTGAAGTCAGCATGAGCCCACAACTCATTTTTTCCACAGACCCCCTAGTGGGTTAACTACAAGACGAAAAACTGAACAGAAGGATCAGATTTTCCCTTTCTTCCTGCTTTGGTATAAGAGGAAAACTCCATCTATGAACACAGCTGTGTGTCTCCAGGCAAAAAAACAACAACAGAGACTTATGGCTCTGGGTTAACCAGGGGTTAAATTAATCCTGCAGACAGTCGAACAGATTCACCAAATAATGATCTCCCTGTACAACTGTGATTATTGTCTTCTGTGCTTTCCTGGCCACTGCCAAGATTCTGTCTATGAGAACCAGCACATGGGAATCCCTCTTATCACATGCATCTCTATGCTTTAAAATCAATAATGTGCTGGGTGACAATATATCTTATAAATTACATATAGAGGGATTACTCTAAAGTCTTATGTTGTATTTCCAAAATTTCCAAAATATTTTTTTTAAAGAACCAATTGCCCATTTCTGCCAGAGAGTGAAGGAGCAGCCAGTCACTAGGGTGAACTGAGGACAAGGAAGGATTAGCACATCCTGCTAACCACCTGTTCCAAAAAAATCACTCAAGAGAAAATATAGGACCAGAGTGAGCAAACTTTTTACACAGAGCCATCACTCTACTCAAGCATTTGCCCTGCAGCTCTGCTCTCATGAACTCACTGGCTCCCAAATCACCACAGCACTACTCTGAGCCATGGCTAGCTGAAAACCTTGCTGTGCATAAATTGATAAAAATGTCCCTTTTCATCTATGTGTTCATAAATGAGTTCTAAAACTCTGTATTAAAAGTGCTATAAAATAATAATATTGGTCTCTGCTCTGTGGCTCTACTCCTTACCTTGACTGCTCTTGTCGGTTTGCACAAATCAAATAATATAAAATATGACTGTTTTATATGCTGTGTTGGACTGTGGAGTATATAATAGCTTGTATGTGATTCTTTAGCCCCACAAACTTGCCTCTCTCTGTAATGTCTATAATGCAATGTCTATGTATTTGTGCTGTGTTTAAAGGTTATGTACTAATCTATACATTTTAGATCACTTATATGTCTTTTCTTTAAATTCAAAGTGACAAACCATGACCTGCTCTTCGCCCCCATTAAAGAAAACATACACTATGTCCAGAAGAGATATTTATCATTAAATCTAACACAAATTATATAACTTTGGCCTATGGACACTAAAGCTGTGTTAAATTAGGCAACATAAAAACTGAAGAACCACACATAAATACAAATTTTCCCTTTGTCCAGGACAAAATGAATTGAGGTGGATATTCATCTGTATCAACTGAAAATATTTTAACTTGGGATAAACTTTATTTGCAGCATGTCTATGAAGATTCTCAGTCATCCAGGTGAATCTGAAAGCTAAGTCGTGGACTTCCTTCTTGTCTGAGGAAAGTTGGTTGCACAATTGATTGGTCACATATTTGTCATCCAGGCTGGTTTCACTTCTATCCTGAACAGGTTTGTTAGGTGGACATTTGAAGGGCTGGTGTCTTCTGTATGTTATTAGCTAGTTTCAACAGGTGCAGAAAATAATCATGGAATTCATGTCTGACAATCCTCCTGGAGTACAATCCATTCATGAGGGATCTCCAGAGTTTTCAGTTTCTTCTTGCTTCTCTATTTGATACCAGCTGTATCACAGTCTCTCTTGCGCTTCTTCTCACTTCCTCTTCCGTTGAGGGTTCCATGTTAAATCTTGTATGGTGATTTTTGTCTCCTGTCTGATTCCCTCATACCTGTTTTACCTGACTTTATAAGCAACTCATCGTCCTCCCTGTGTTTTTTAACCCTTCTGTTTATTTTACACTGATCTGCTCTGGGCCCAGACCCCTGCTCAGTTTCCCCTCTTCCCTCTTTACTTTTGCCTGATGTTCTACTACTCTGGACTTGTTCTCCCCGTTAGTTTCCTGTTTTGCCTCTGCCTGTTATTCTTGCTGGTTTCTTGATTTTGGACTTACGTTCTCGGTTTGCTTTCTTTGTTTTGGGCAGTATTGATTTTGGACTCAGCTTTCAGCCTTGCTTTTTAGTTCACTATTATTTTCTTTTGTAGTTTCCATTTTCCAGTTGTTGCCTAGGTTGAATTTTTGTCCACTTTGTTTACTTGGTTTAGTTCTGCCATTTCGTATTTGCCATTTTCTCCTTTCCTGTTGTGCTTTGTCAGTTTAATCTAAATTCAAATTCTTCTTTATCTCAGCCTCCTTTGTCCTGGCTATTATTTGTATCTGCCATTTTGAAATCCCCAGTGTCAGACCTGTGATATCTCACATATGTGTATATGTAAGTGTAAAGCAGAGCAGACACTATATGGATTTGGCATGAATTTATACCCAATTCAGTCATGTTTGTGACTGTGAATTGATCACAATTTTGGCCCAGCCTGATGGATTTGAAGTGCAGTGTGAACAGGGTCCCAAGGTCCTATTAATCTGATCAACAATCCTGCTTTGGTTTGAGTGGATGCATTTCTGGCATGTCAGACATTTTGGTCGGCTGTCTTGCAGTGTGAACAGTTCTACAGGCCAATTTCCACATGGCTGCTGTCAAAAAGATCTTGTTAACATTATTGGAGTAATACATGTAACGTGCATATATACATGCTATGGCTAAAACTGTAGTATTCACTGCTCAGCCACAACATTAAAATCATGTGTTGTGGCTGACTGGAGTACAGACTGCTGTGATATAAAACAAGTGCAGCGAACCAGGTCTTCCAGCCACACGGCTTTGTATTCTTTTCCCACCACTACCTTCTTCTTCTCCATTCATTGTAGTATCACAAATATAAACCATATTTCTCTTTGTAAACAATAAGAATAAAGCTATTTAGTTTTATTAGCATCTATAGAACATGCCACTGCATATACTCATCTGGGATCTTCATGTGGAGCTCCTCATAACCAGTACAGTGTGAGCACAGAAGTCACAGGTTCTGGCTGTGTGGCGAGGCTGATAAAATGTATGCAAGGCAATACAGCGTACACAATTGAAGAAAGTCGCACAGTGTCTGCTTGGCTTAACAGCACAACATGAAAAATCGAACAAGCTTGCAGATCTCTCTACCTAGTGGGTAGAAATGCAAGCGTGTACCCTGAGAAAAATATTTTTCTAAAGTCTTTAATGCACACTGTAGAAAGGCAAGATATAATGTAAAAAAAACTTTTGAGACCACTTCATATATGCCAACAGAAAAAGTTCTGTAGTCCATTATGAATGACAACACATGCAAACACATCACTTGTGAGAGGCAGACTTCACTGATTTGTGCCTACTAGAGGTGCCACCATTTACTCTCTATAAGCACACACAGCAGCTCATTCCGATGGCAAACACATAACAGCTCCAATTGCTATTCAATCAAAATGTGCAGTGAAAGTACCCCAAAGTTGAGAAGCCTCCCATGCAAATCGCTTTTCTAAATAAACCAGGAGAAGAGCCACACAAATTAACACAAAAGAAAACCACAAGGAGATGGGAACAGAATGTGAATAGAAAGAAACCCATCTGGTTTGAACAGTCAAACTGGAAGAATAAAGATTACATATGGCAAAACAAAAGGCTATAGAAGAGGAGCCAAAACTAGGAAGCTGAATAAAAAAGGAAAGACAGAAGCCAAAAGACAGAAGAACAGTTGGGAAAACTACAATAGAGCAAACATTTATTAACATTCACCTCTAAAACATCACAATAAAACAAACTATTGTTTGTCACTGTAATGACTCGTTAGGTAATTTACCAGAATAGGATCCAAGGAAGTGTAGACACCACACGTAGGCTCTAAGGCTCTATTCAGTGAGCTGAGACGCCTGAGTCCGGTTCTTGATTAATTTAGTCCATCTGGCTGTTAGATTGTGGGTGAAAAGAGATTGACAGAGATCACCTGGAGCCAGTAATATTTGAAGCAGGATTTGGCAGTGACCATGCAGTCGGAGGACTTCTTGCCTTAGTGTATGGTGGTCTCTTCTTCCTTTGAGTTGAGTAGACTGGTGACAAACCTCACTGAGATGTGGGAGTGGTTGTTTTGGGATGGGAGATTACGGGGGATCCCTGGCAGGATGATGACTGAAGCACTTAGACTGGGCAGGCAGGGACAGAAGGCAGGGAAAAAGTGTCACCAAAGGTCTTGTTGGACCAAGAAAAGAATCTTAGTGATCCCCATGTGACAGGCAACATTGACAGAATAGCACCAGTCTAAACTCCTGAATGAACCAGATGGTGCAGTGGTTAACTTTTTTTTTAAACTGATGCAAGTCTTACGATCAATCAAAACATGTAACTCACCTGTGTTATGTTATTTAATGGCTACAGAGTTTAGTGTTTTATATTAAGAGTGATTATAAGTCTGGGTACTCTGAGAAACAGTGACCACCTAACATCCTTTTAGCTTTAACTGTTCAGTTGTTAAATAATAATGAACATATTTATTTCTTTGTCAAGCAAGAAGACACACTTCAGAGCTCCTTAATGTGTGCTTTCACTTTCAAGCAGCTTTTGTTTTTCATGTGACCTATGTGCTATATGTGAAAAATATGAGAAAATGTGTCATGCAACAAAATATGGGGTGCCGAATGTAAAAAGAGCACTTTTTACATTCGGGTCCCTCCCGTTAGCGGAGAGTGAACGGGCTGTAACAGCAGGTGTGCGGGCTGCGCTTCAAGCTGCTGCTCCGCTGGCATCGTAAACACCATTAACGGTGATTTGAAGGTTTGAATGGAATTTTTCTGTTGCACCAGTGAACGTAACTTACAAACGACGCCTCGCTAGTAAAGTTAGCTAACTGTGACTGCCTGGTGCAACAGAAAAATTCCATTTAAACCGCTAACGGGAGGGACCCGGAGCTGACGGCCATTACTTGATTCATTTGACTTTAGCCTTCCCTCCAGTATTATCCACCGATCCAGAGTCAGATGTGGGCGGGGCTGTGCGCGCTGTTTGATATGTTTGAGTCCGCACTACTGATCTGAGATCAGCATCGTGAGCGCTGTTTGAGGGTAGGGGGTGTAGGCTGTTTGTAAACTTCATGAATATTTAGTTTACACTCGGCGAACATTTAACATTTACATTTAACATTTAACATTTATATTTATACTTAACATTTACATTTACGTTTAACATTTACATTTAGACTTTGTCACATTTAGCTAAATGTGAGAAAACTAGTTATAAGTGCTCTTTTTACATTCGGCACCCCATAACAAAACACCAATTTTTAGTTTTTCGTTTGGTGGCAGATGTGGAAATACAAATCGAACTGTGGTGTACAGTGTTTCTTCCCCTTTTACTAGTTGGACCTGCACCTCAGTTTATGAGAAGCATTAAATTATAATTATTTGCCATATGTTATGCAGTTACACAAAATCTTTTACTGTTATATACACAGATGTAGTCTTTTTGTGATTGTTTTTCAGATAGTTTATACTGAAAGTTCTTGGCCTTGAAAATAATACTTTGAAACTGTCTTGCACTGTCTTCATAAACACATTTCTACAATATGCTATCAGTGGAAGTTAATTTCTTCTCGATAACTCTATAACATCTGAAGATACTACATTTGTTGATGATGATTCATTCATTGATATTGTCCCAATTCACACACCAAGTAAGTAAAGTAAATGAAAGTAAAGTAAAGTAAAGTAAATGGACAGTACAGCAGTTATGATGTCAAAAGAGACGTATGCCATAAAAACAGATACATTTATCCAAGCTTAATCTTCATTCCAAGATTGGAATTAGCCTGTTCCCTTTGTTGCACAGACCTAAGACAATGTAGGTTCAACTGGTCTCTATTAAGGTTTTGCCAGTTTGTGTACTCTACTTTTTAAACCCTTTACCCTGGTCTGCCTGCAGGAATCCAGCCGGTCTCATACCTGGCTATGCTGGGTGAGATTAAAAGATTATCTGTGGATGGCTGTGTCAGTCAAGTCAATTTTCATTGACAGCACATTGCATTTGTAATACACACATTGTCTGGCTTTGGTCGGCTTGGGCTGGTGTCCTGACCGGGTACCTATCTGACAGAGTCCAGCAGTAGTATTAGTAGTATGAGCCTATGTTGTTTTAGCCAGAGCAGGCTGTGTCCTTCCTGGGTCACCTGACTATGTTGACCTGTCACCACATTATTGGATGTCTTCAAATGGGAACACATGTTTGTGCCAAGTCCCTACAGACACATTCCCTAGAATGTGTCTGTAGGGAATTCTGTAGCTGTTTTTAAACCCCCAAAAGGAGTATAATATGGGCTCTTTAAGCAGAGAGATTGTTCATTGTTCAGCATGTTTTACTAATTGTCTGGTCTCAGTTTTGATTAATTTTTCATCCAGGCGATTGAATTTGTGCTGAATCAACAACTGATTCAAGATATGTGTGAGTGTGTCTCTCAAGCAAATGTAACATATCCCAGTGCAAAACCAGCATAGTGTGATGAATGGTTTGAGGTTAAGAGACCTGCACAATTGTGTACATGGGGATCCAATAGATTTGGAGCTCTGGGCAGAGGAAGGGAATGAAGAAAGATTAGTAGGAGACAAGAGAGTGAATAAAAGAAACAAAATCTGCCTTAGTAAGAGTTAAATGTCTCTGTTGCTAAACAATGCTGAGATGGTTGGCATTACTGCAGACACACTGACAAGAGCTTTTTAGGCATATGATGACACCCAGCAATTCAGATGTTATCTAAATCAACCTATAACCAATCAGCTAATAAGGAACAATAGGCATTTCTTTCCAATCATCACAGATGGACAAGCTTTATTCATTTTTTACAGAGCATTTACAGTTTGTGTTACAGCTTCAATCCTCCCTCAGTCCTCCTCCTGCCAGCTTAATGCTGGGTAAGGGATCTCAGAATGGCTGATTGGAGACCTGCCACCAAATAGCCACCAAGTGAATGTGTGTGTGTGTGTGTGTATGTGTGTGTGTGTGTGTGTGTGTGTGTGTGCACGTACTTTCCACATATTGGTAACTGAGGCTATTTCAAATGACTGGTCTGCATTCAAGGGGAAAAGCTAAGGAGAAGGAAAGAAAGGGAGGTTGTTCCAAAAGGTGAAAAAGCACAATACATCCATTTTCCTCTTGCTCCCCACTGAATCTATTTATTCAATGCAGTAGAGCCAGACTATGGAAAAAAATCAATCAGATGGAGATTTGACTGATGAACAAAGGAGGGAAATTCTTATGTGGTGAGTTCTGGAAAGTTCATGATAGTAGGAGGTCAGTGATTAACAATGAACACAATTAGCCTGGTGTCATTCATAACAATATGCGTAGAGTATGTCATCAGAAACAAGTCTGCCCATGTGGCTTATCAAAAAGCAAAGCAGAGAAGAATCCCACAGATATGATCTGTAATATTTCTTCAGACCTGCCCCTCAACAAAAATCTTTATCTGAGTCTGGACTTTCTTATACTTAAATCCACAGCCACACGTCATTAATGACATGTCTGTCAATAATGTTAAATTATTTGTGAGGGTGACATTTTCAAAAGTATTGTTTTCCTCTAACCTTGTGTTAGGTCATCATAGTACATAATATCTTTCTACCACAAATAGTTGTTCTGGTCTATATACCATTTATCTTTTTCTCTTCCATTTCTTCCAGGTTCCATAATGGGTGCAATAGATTGAGAAACACTGCAATCAAAGCTATGGCCTCGTAGCAGTCCATTGTTAGTAGTAGTCAGAAGTAAAAAATATGAGTAAAAATATTTTATAACTTTTCTAAGAAATGTATAAATGTGTATCATGTCATGTCAAGTTTTTGCGCCAATTCAGGTAAGTAACTGAGCTAACGAACGAAGGTTTGGTCAACTGAGAGCTAAAGTGTAAGTCAAAACCAAATGCTCTATGGACAAAACGTGTGAATAAATAAATAGACAGACTTGGCATAAGGTATAATTTATTGAGTTGTTACCTAAAGTAACACACAACATATCACTTTGAATTATTTTTACATTTAATTCTGCATATTTAGGTTTTTAAAATATTTTAATATTGTCTACAGTAATATTTTTATGTTTTTTTGCTGTTAGATGAGCATTTTTGGACTGTTCAATAAAGCATTTTTCCACCTAGTATTATAGACAAAAGTCTATATAGAGGGATAATAGAATGGAGGTGTTTTTCAGGGTTTGAGCTAGATACCTTATCTCCAGTGAAGGGCAGTCTTATTGCTTCAGCATACCAAGACATTTTGGACAATGCTATCTGTCATCAGGATAAATAAAGATCTTCTTGAGCCATAAAATTTTTCTAGCGACCAGCAAACCAGATTATTTAATTATGTATTATATTATATATTATGCATTTTGTGTCACTTAACTCTGTGACAATGCATGGTGATAGAGGCACAGGGGGGATTGTCTCACATTTAGGGAATGATGTGTACAGTCATGTAGCTGATGCTTCTGAAGTCTTGAATCTTCTCCTGTAGGCGAATATGTTCTGTTTAGCAAGATATGGTAGCTCCTGGCCTGTGACTTTCAATACAGTTGGTTCAGAGGTTTAACTCAATACAAGTAGTTGCATCATAGCTTCACATAATAGGAAAACCCTTTGCTGAGCTTGCTTCAGTTCTATTTAAGGAGTGGGTAGATTTGGAGGGTGCAGGTGGGACCCTCATATTCAACTGGACATAATTTATTATTTATCACTGCTGCTGTACCAGCTGGTACCATCCTTACATGCTTTTTCAGTAACCTCCATTCTTACACACAGTGCAGCAACACCCAGCAAAGTCATTTTGGGTACATGGAGACATCCTGGATTTTGCATATTCAGCAAATGTGAATTGTTAACAAATATATATATATATATATATATATATTACTAATAAGATGCT